>CM036755.1:31246860-31356860 GCA_020796225.1 Arion vulgaris
GGAACTAATCAAACCTGGCTTGTGAAAGTTTGATCAAAAACAGAGTTATCGTACACCCAACGGTCACATGATCGAGTCTCATTGGTTGGTCCGTATATAGAATGGTTGCCGTCAAAGTCTGTTGCACTTCTGTTGATTGAATGATTGATTGAATGATTACTTGATTGAATGATTAATTGAGTGAATGATTACTTGCTTGAATGATTGATTGAGTGAAGGATGACTGAAATACATATGTAATTATAAATAGGTTGTATTAACTTATCTTCATTTTTTACATAATTTGTTATCATGAAGGGGATTTTTAAGCCGATGGATTGACTTTACCTCAATATGGGTTGGTCCCTCTCCGCAGAAATGAGACGCCACCTGCCAAAAGTATTGCACAAAACACAAACTCCGTAGCTCCAGTAACAATCCTAGGGTCTCTAGAAAAAGGGGCCTGTAAGTAATTTACGCCTACCGCTCTGTCCCGGGCAACTCGATCAATCTCTTCCATGGAATTGAGTCCGATATCTCTTGCCTCTCTCAGTAAACTTTGTCTCAGGGTTTCTCTATTGCGTCCTTTCTTTCTTGAACCCTTTGTTGCCCACTTCAACGCCTGCTTTGTGATTCTTTCATCATTGAATTGCCTCTATGTTGGACTTCGTTAATTATTCAACTAAAACCAAAATATATCAAATCTAACCTATTGAAAAACACATTGCATTCAGCTTTCCCCCAGGTACTAAAATCTTCATCTGTAGTAGCATCATACCATGGTAGTGTGTAGTTAAGTAATGTCCATTGTCTAGCATTTTGGATGTTGTATGTGTCATTTTCCAGTCCTGGTATAGCACATCTAAAGATGGAAATGATAGAAATGTAGAAGATAAGGAAAATATAAAAACATATAGAAAACATAAAATGTCGAAAATATGGAAATGTAGAAAATATGGAAAATGTAGAAAATATGGAAAATGAAGAAAATATGGAAATGTAGAAAATATGGAAAATGTAGAAAATATGGAAAATGAAGAAAATATGAAAAATTAAGAAAATATAGAAATTATAAAAAAAATATGGAAAATGTAGAAAATATAAAAATGTAAAAAATATGGAAAATGTAGAAAATATGGAAAATGTAGAAAATATGGAAAATATGGAAAATATTGGGAAAATGAAAAATATGAAAAATCTTGAAAATATGAGAAAGACGAAAAATTTAGAAATATAGAAAATATGACAAAATAGATAAGTCAATCTGCGTCTGACCACTCAGACTTTGAGAGTTAAGTCTGTGTGGAGAAATGGTTAAACAGTTTGTTTTGCGTTCTGGAAGCCATCGGTTCGAATCCGGATCGCGTTCCCCTTTTTTTCCCGGAAGATTCTTTATGGTTACTCCTGGAGCTACGGTGTTCATGCCTTGCGCAGTACTCGTGGCTGGCGGTGTGACAGTTTTGTAGAGGGGGATTGAGTCATGTGTCGGAAGCTCGATGTTTTGAAGTCAATCCTCGTCTGTAGAAAATTGAGACAATCAACTTTCTTGCTGCGATAGCTTTGTTACATCAATACAATGATGAAAGAACATCAAAGCAGGCATTAAAGAATACCATGGTATCGTCTACCACAGAGAGACACATTGAAAATGTGTAACGAGTACAGAGCATGAGAAAGACGTTACAATGTCATGAAGAACAGACGTAATAAAATAAATAACAGCTTACAAAGTGCATTAGACCAAGCACACAAAAGATCACTACATCCCCCCACTCCCAACCCCAACACTTCTACAAAGAAGTAAATGGTGGAAGAAAAGAAGAAGAAGATATCTTTGTTGTTAGTACATTCTGTTCTTATGTGCATAGTCCGGGTTCAAGCCCCAAGTTTAAGTGAACATCCCCCATTCCTAACAGATTTCAGATCGATACACTAGCAATAGCAAATACAACAGCAATAATAACACATGCCTAACAACATCATAATAAAGATGTCAGAAACAACAGCAATACACAGCAATACCTCTAACAGCAATACCTCTAATAGCAATACCTCTAACAGCAATACACAGCAATACCTCTAACAGCAATACCTCTAACAGCAATACCTCTAACAGCAATACCTCTAACAGCAATACCATCTAACAGCAATACCTCTAACAGTAACACACACACAAACATATCAACACGTCAGTAAAACAACACAATAACAACATCTCAATCAACAACAACAGTCCACATACCAATAATAGCAACACGACACACAACACAAATATCAACATCTTACCTGTGGTATAGTAAAGGTAAGATATATCAACATCTTACCTGTGCTTCAGGTGAGAAGTAATAGATCTATCAATAACTTACCTCTGGTCAGGTAAAGTTGACAGATATATAAAGAGCTCACCTGTGGTTTGGTAAAGGTGAGATGTATCGTATATCATGGACAGAGAAGAGAACAAATAGATCTATCCAGAAAGAACTTAAAATCAAAGAAAACTGGCTGATGCTACAAATAAGAAAGAGAAAATTGTGATATTTTGGACATATAAAAAGACATGAAGGGCTGGAGAAGACCATCATGGAAGGAGGCATACATACAAAGAGAAGAAGAGGAAGACCACGGAGAAGATGGATTCAGGACGTAACTGATGGTTTGAACATGACGGCTGCAGAGGCGGGACATCTGGCCTATGAGAGAGAGAGAGAGAGCGAGAGAAATTCCGGAGGACTGTTAGGATGACAAAATTCTGCTCAGGCAAGCTACTTGACTATACTATATCAACAACTTACCTGTGATCTGGTAAAGGTGAGAAAAATCAACAGCTTACCTGTGATCAGGTACTGCCAGAATAAAGACAGGTATCAACGTTTGCATTGATGCAGCTATGGCTGTCAGGCAGGTGAGAAAGTATACTCTCCGCTGATAGGGTCCGAACTCGCCCACATGTTCCACCAGATCGTCATACTTCATGTTGTACTCTACTCAGATTATGGGTCTAAGAAATATGAATGGTTCGGGGACTGCACTACGGATAGTTGTTTTTTTTTAGGAGGAGGAGGAGGAGGTGGCGACAATGGTAATCTTTGTGAGTGAAAATATAGAATGGATACCTTCTTATTGTGAATAGCTAGTGGAGTAACTTTTGTGATAGTAATTAGTGAAGTTATAACCTTTTGTGATAGTAATTAGTGAAGTTATCACCTTTTGTGATAGTAATTAGTGAAGTTATTACCTTTTGTGATAGTAATTAGTGAAGTTATCACCTTTTGTGATAGTAATTAGTGAAGTTATTACCTTTTGTGATAGTAATTAGTGAAGTTATCACCTTTTGTGATAGTAATTAGTGAAGTTATCACCTTTTGTGATAGTAATTACCATTTGGGTCTTTAAAAAAATAATAGTGAATACATAACGGTTCGCTTGTATATGCTATTTAATACCTTTTGGATTGCTTTTATGTTAAAGTTAATTTCTTTTGGATCGTTTTTATGTGATATTGATGATCTTATGGGTAACTTGTTTTTTTTTTATAGTGAATATCTGAAAATCTTCTTTTATTTTTTATTATAGTGGATTTCTGAGGAGATCTCTGTGTTTGATTTGAAATGCTGTCCTGTATTTCTGTTCACAACAAGAAACAAAAAAACAAATGAAATCAGATTTATGTCTGTTTATTTTATGATATAAATATAATTAAGAAAAGGGGAAAAAAAACAACAATAGAGTAACGAACAACAAGAGAACATGAATAACAAATCATAATCAAGTGCCGTGCCGGCTGGCGTAGGCGATCATGAATCTCCACAAATCTATGTCTCTAGTATTTGCTATCATCTCAGATGTTGACGTTCTTCTGGGCCATGAAGTCAGGCTGTCTAAAGTTTTCTCTCTCTCTCATCTCTCTTAGATTTTACCAGTTGTCACAATGTGTTCTAAACCTCTCCTCATCATTATATGTCCGAAAAAAGATGACTGCCTCTTTTTTAAATTGACAATAAGCTTTCTCTGTGTCTTGATCTAATTCAACACCTCAACATTAGTCATTTTAACAGTCCATGGGATTCTCATCACTCTTCTGTAAAACCACATCTCTGTGGCCTACAGAGATTTTGCTATCTGTGTGTTTACCGTCAATGACTCGCATCCATATGTCAGTATTGGTTCTATATAGCAATGTATAACTCTCATTCTGATCTCAATTGACAAGGAATTGTTGCATATAATGTTCCTCATTTTCTGGAACGCAGATTTGACCCGTTCTATTCTGCTCTTTATTTCTGATCTGCATCTGCAATCTGACGTTACCAGGATCACAAGGAATAACAAATACTAAATCTAAAATAACATAACAAAAAAGACAAAACAATAATTGAATACAACAGTAATACAACAGTAATACAACAGTAATACAACAGTAATACAACAGTAATACAACAACAGTAATACAACAACAGTAATACAACAATAGTAATACAACAACAGTAATACAACAACAGTAATACAACAACAGTAATACAACAACAGTAATACAACAACAGTAATACAACAGTAATACAACAACAGTAATACAACAACAGTAATACAACAACAGTAATACAACAACAGTAATACAACAGTAATACAACAACAGTAATACAACAACAGTAATACAACAACAGTAATACAACACCAGTAATACAACAACAGTAATACAACAACAGTAATACAACAACAGTAATACAACAACAGTAATACAACAACAGTAATACAACAACAGTAATACAACAACAGTAATACAACAACAGTAATACAACAACAGTAATACAACAACAGTAATACAACAACAGTAATACAACAACAGTAATACAACAACAGTAATACAACAACAGTAATACAACAACAGTAATACAACAACAGTAATAAGAGTAAAAAATCTAGACATTACATCAATAACATCAAATAACTTGTCATGAGAGCAGGACTTTGCCCCCCTAACAGTTCTTCGGAATTTCTCTCTATCATAGGTCAAATGTCTTGCCTCTGCAGCCGTCATGTTCAAGCCATCAGTTACATCCTGAATCCATCTTCTCCGTGATCTTCCTCTTCTTCTCTTTGCCGATATATCTCCTTCCATAATGATCTTCTCCAGCCCTTCTTGTCTAATACCAAAATACTTTAATTTTCTCTTTCTTATTTGTAGCATCAGCCAGTTGTCTTTGATTTTGAGTTCCTTCTGGATATATCTATTTGTTCTCTTCTCTGTCCAAGATATACGGAGAACTCTTCTGTAACACTTATATTCAAAAGCCCATGTTAGTTTTTTCACTGCTGTGTTAAATGTCCATGCTTCACACCCATAATAGAATACTTACAAAAATGTATTGCTTTCAAAAACTGAGTATGCCTGGAAGTAGTATGTAGGTACTTGTATGACGAGAACTGTAATAGTTGTGACAGCAAGATTTCTGGTTACCCATTCTCCAACAGCAAGGCTTTGTAATGTGTTGTTTACATATACAACTAATCGTTTGTTGTGTTAGTCGACTCGCGACATAGTTGTGTTGACAGATTTGTTCAAATCTGTCTTTCTTTCCATTTATTTATTCCACCCTTTGCCCGCCTGCCCAGCGTGTTCGTAGCGCGTTGGACGACGGGTGACAAGGCGTCCCCCCCCCTCTTGTGAGTGCGGTTGAATTCCGCGGGCTGGTAGAAAAGCCACAGGTTCTCCAGATTTACGGTGTTCGTGACACCGAACCGAAGGGTTACGATGTCCATGGCGCCGAGCCGAAGAGCTGAAAGCTCACGTGCTTCTGGATCGAAAAAAATTAAAAAATTCCGCCTTTCATTCTCTTCAAGTCACCTGTGCGTTGCCCGGGCTTGCAAGGGGGGCAATGAATAGTAACACAGCGACCTACAAGACATGTCGTAAGAGGCGACAGAGGTAGAAGATTATGGAAGCTCCAATAGTAAATAAAAAAAGAGTCGCAGAAATCGGATATGTTGGCCTACTTGTGAGTGCATAATTGTCACAGCGTACAATCTCTCTTAGGCTCAGATCACATACAAATCACAAAAAGTGGTTAACAAGTGGTCGATATGGAGCACTCGAAGAAGAAGAAGAAGTAGATTCTCTTCAAGTTAAGCTTTTTAAAGAAACATTAGCAGTAGGAAATTCTATAATAGCAGACTGCAAAGCCGCTGCCCGAGACAAAATTCATTAACAAGATTAAAATAAAATGCTTTCACACTTTCTACCATCTTCAAAAATCACATTGGGGACCCTCGCCAGAGCTACGGCGTTTGTGCACTGCTGATGAGATCTTATTTTCTCATCTTAAAAATCTCATCTTATCTTGACGCTGTGAGGCAAAACAGAATTATTATTAGGTTTTTGTTTGCTTTTTATTGATTTATTGATAGGACCATTATCATTGCACTTCCCTGATATCCAAGTGTGCTCCGATCTCTTTTTTACACGAGAAAATCTCAGCTGCAGTGCCCGAACACCGTAGCACCGGCTAGGGTCCCCGATGTAATTTTGAAGATGTTAAAGATATATTTAAGGACATTTATTATTAACCTTTTCTAATGAATTTTTGACCAGGCAGCGGTGTTTCAGCACACTCTTTCCGATTTTGAAATGCCAAGGTTTCTTTTATATGCTCAAATTAACACGGGACCAACGTTTTATCATCCCTCTCAGATAGGACTAGGAACTCGATCTCACCTACACCGAGATCAGGGATCTCTGGAAAAATATCCTGATGGCTTCACGACGGAGCGAACCGAGTATCTTTTGGAGCGAATGGCGCGCACCTAACCTATACGCCACAAGGCCCCCCTTTCCCAAAAAGGAGTAGTGAAAACGAAACAATTTGACCTGATATTATTAACCACGTGACAACAAATTAAACAACATAAAATAGTATGGAACTGAACTGATAAGAAAACGAAGATCGGAATACTAAGAGCATCATTATTTCCAGTAGTAACATATGGATGTAAAGCATGGACATTTAACAAGGCAGTGAAAAACATATATGTACTTTTGAATATAAGTGTTACAGAAGAGTCCTCTGAATATCATAGACAGAGAGAATAACAAATAGATCTATCCAGAGGGAACTCAACCTAACCCCTACGCCACAGAGACATCCCACCCTTCCTAAGAAAAAACCAGGATTAGAGGAAACAAACAAACAAACAAACAAACTGGCCATAAGTTGTGAACACGCGACATTAGAATGCACCATCTACTCCCCGTATTAATAATTACCATTAAAACACGTTTAAGTCAAGTTGACGTGTGAAGTTTCAATAAACAACACTCGTGTTGAGATTCAATTGTTTATTTTAATTTCTAGATCAGATCAGATGTCTTTTATTGGTTGTTGTGAGCCTGTGTTGTTGCAGTATTCCTCTATGTTTTGGTGTAGTTTTAGTCAACCGATCATATACATATATATAATAATAATAATAATTCATCTCGCAACGTTATACGTTACATATGGCCTGCAAGCAATTTCTCCATACCTCTCTATCCTGGGCAACTCGCTGTTCTCCTTCATGGAACTGAGGCCGGTATTTCTTGCTTCTCTCAGCAAAATTCGTTTCAGGGTCTCCTTAGGTTGTCCTCTCTTTGCATCCACTTCAATGCCTGCTTTGATATTCTTTGATCATTTCTTCTCAAGGTGTGTCCAACATATATACATCTTCTCTTTCTTATAACAGTTGTCACTAGTGGTTGACCAGCATTTCTCTGATTTCATCCCTTCTCATGAATGCGTTCCATTTTACATTCATTATTTTTCGCAGACATCTATTTTCAAATGCATTCAACTTGCTTTCTATATCTTTAGTCATTTTCCAACTCTCGCTGACATATGTTAGGATTGATACAACATTAGCCCGCGTGCCCAGCGTGTTCGTAGCTTACGACTACGGGTGACAAGTCCTCTGTAAGTGCGGGTTCAACTCCGCGGACTGGCAGAAAAGCTACAGGTTCCCCAAATTTACGGTGTTCGTGGCACCGAACCGAAGGGTTACGATGTCCATGACACCGAGCCGAAGAGCTTCCAGCTCAAGTGCTTTTGGATCGAAAAATAAATTAAAAATACATTAGAATTGAAAATTCGTAATTTAGTTTTAATACTATATAACTTGCAGTTCCATATTTTATTTAGACTTTTAAAAGCTGATGTTGTTTTGCCAATTCGTATCATAATTTCTTTTTAACATTTCCTGTGCAATCAAAATTGCTACCTAAATAGGTGAACTGCTCTGTTATTTTTATCATTTTAGATTCCAGTGTGATATCAGCATTACTTGTCATAGGTGTCTTCATTATATTTGTTTTTCATAGCTTATCTGCAGTCCAACTTTTGATGCTATAGATGACAAGTTGTCTGTTTTTCTTTGCATATCTTGGTTGTTGTCTGCGGAGGTGACTCTAGAGTCCAATCCTATAAGCTGTAAAATCTTTAAAAATGTGTCCTTTTACACTGACAAGAGTTTTATATACCCCATATAAACAAACATGGAAATAAGCTGTACAATCTACGAGTACAAGACAAACAAATTTTTTGTTTGGTCATTCAAGTTTGTATGCAAAATTACATGGATAGTATCACCACAATAGATGAAACATCACTCAACGCAGACCAACAAAATGAACTGCTCTTTGCTGACGACCAGTGTTTATTCCATAATAATATTGAACAGCTTCAAGAACACATAAACTTACTCAACAATAGCTGCCTCAAATACAACATGAAGATCAACATTCAAAAGACAGAAGTCATGACTATAAGCAGAGAACATAAAGATATCAACATACAAATAAATGACCAAACGCTAAAGCAGGTGAGAGAATTCAAATACCTTGGAAGTATCTTCACATCTGATAGTAGACTGGACAGAGAGATCGAAACTAGAATCCAGCAAGCCAACAACATTACATACCAGCTTACCCCAATTTTGAAACACCCAGCTATTCCAGTAGTGACTAAAAGACATTATAAATGCAATCTTTATACCAACACTGTGCTATCAGAGCCAAACATGGGCACTGACAAAAGAACAAGAAAGGAAAATTACCACATGCGAAATGAGATGCCAGAGAAAGCAGTAAATAAAACAAGAAGAGACCATATAAGAAATGAGGAAATTAGAAGAACAGTCGGAACAACACCTGATATTAGATTTATTGAAAAACAGACTCAAATGGTTTGGCCACTTGGTCAGAATGAACCCGAATACACCAGTTGCAAGAGCTTACAACCTGAAAATGGAATCATCAAGAGGAAAGGGCAGACCAAGAAAAAGATGGGTTGATGGAGTTACAGATATCTTAATACTCCACAATACCACACCATATCAAGCGACCGGTCGTGCATTATCTCGGAAACCGATTATCAGTTAAACCTGCTACGCCTAGCGGCAAAAAAGCAGAGAAGGACAAAAGAGATGCAGAATTTCATCATCATAGTTGAAATGGTTGAAGAGTTATAGATTTGTAAACAGGGACAAACATTTGTAAACGCACTATAGAACACAATCCCCTTACACAGGTGGAACATACATGATCAAGGTTAGACATGTGCGTGTTGTGTGTTCTGTCTTTTTGCGCAGCTCGTTTTTTCTGTGCATCAATGGCACGATGACTCTCAGCTATGCTTGTTCCTCTTGTGCTGTTACATCGCCACATTTGGCGATCTTGCGCCAGGGATTTCCAGCATGTGGTGTCTCTATCAAAGCATTTCAGAGACACTTTAAGAGTGTCTTTAAAGCGTTTTCTTCCGTCCACCAGCAGAACGTCTGCCTCCTTCAAGTTCGCCATATATCAACTGTTTTGGGATGCGTTTATCGGACATCTGAGCAACGTGACCGGCCCCTCTCACTTGGGCCTTCTGCAACAGGGTATTGACGCTTGGGATCTTTGCTCTTGTGAGGACTTCGCTATCTTGAATTTTGTCCGGCCAGTTTATTTTTAGTATTCTGCGTAGACAGCTTGTGTGGAAGTGGTTTAGTTTTCTTGCGTGTCTGCTATACCAGAGAAAACTATAAACTTATGGGCCTTCGGACTCGGCAAGAATTATGGGAAATCAGATCCCAATTACACCACGTGACATCGTATTCCAGTATTGGTGTATATAGAGGAATTCACTTTAAAATGAACACAATGTGCTAAATCGAAGTTATATTATCCAACAAGTTAAGTTTAACAATTAGGAATTTAAATGTTATGAATATTGTTCACCAATAAATAACCATAGACTCATAGAATGGAGTAAAATTGAAAAAATGCGAGCAGTGTTCTATCAAACATCTGTAATTTCCAGCCCCCTTTCTGATCTAGGTTAGAGAATCTACGGTCAGTTGTCTGGCCTAGTTATCTAGAGTTGGCTGTGGCTATACACTGTCCATGTCTCGCTGATGTACACCAGCGAGGTTAGCACTATGACCCGGTAAACTTTCAGCTTTGTGACTACGCCTCTCCCCATCCGCTCCCACACAGTGACACGTAGCCTTTCGAACGCAGCACTGGCTTTGGATATCCTATTGTTGACCTCAGAATCTATGTTTGCCGATCTGGATAGGATGCTGCCAAGATAGGCAAAGTTGTCCGCAGGCAGAAGACGCTGGTGTTTAATGTTGATGACTGGATCGATACACATGATACACATGATGAGAACCCATGACCTACGCCCCTATCTTGCTGTTGGTGTGTGAATCAATGAACGAATTCACCTGATGTTATCAACAATGGCTGTAACCTCAATCGTTATCTCACTGATTGATACAACATTCCGTAATGATTGCGCAGTGTTTTAGAAATATTTATATTACATTCGGGTTTATAACCTTTAGTTCATTATCCACTTGGATGTCAGTGGATAAGTTTCGAAGTGTCCGGGAACACATTTTGAAGGATTTGTGGATACGTGTTGGAAGGGATCGGGGAGGGATCTCTATTGATAAATGTGGGGTGGTGGGGTCCATAGATAAATATCAGGGGGTGGTGGGGCCGATAGATAAATATCAGGGGGTGGTGGGGCCCATAGATAAATATCGGGAAAGGAGGTGACCCATAGATAAATATCAGGGGTGGTGGGGTCCATAGATAAATATCAGGGGGTGGTGGGGCCCATAGATAAATATCAGGGAAAGGAGGTGACCCATAGATAAATATCAGGGGTGGTGGGGCCCATAGATAAATATCAGGGGGTGGTGGGGCCCATAGATAAATATCAGGGAAAGGAGGTGACCCATAGATAAATATCAGGGAAAGGAGGTGACCCATAGATAAATGTTGGGGGCAGAGTAAAAGTGTCGGAGTGTTCGGAGTTACGTGTCGGATGGGAGAGGAAGGGAGGGGGCTCGGTGATACGTGTCGAAGGTGAGGGGGTCCGTGAAAAATTGTCAGGAGGGGGTGTTGTTCCGTGAATAATGTCGAGATCGGGGGCGGCGGTCTCGAGTATATGTGTTGGAGGGTTCGTCGCAAAATGTTGGGGGTGCATGTTCCGTAGATAAATGACGGGGGTGCGTGGTCAGTGGATAAATGATGGGGGCATAGAGTATAAGTGTCGGAGGGTTCGTGGATAAGACTTATATTGAATGGCATTCAGTGGATGCTGCCCTAAGCGCCAATCGCGTCGCAGGCTAGAGAGAGGAAAAGTAAGAGTGTGAAAGAGAGAGAAAGAGAGGGGGAGAGAGAGACACTGGATAAGTGACAGGGGGCTCGAGGATAGGTATCAAGGGGTCTATGGTTATATATTTAGGGGTTCGTGTGTGTGTGTGTCAATGTGTCTGAGAACATCTATAATAAAATCACGTCTCTACATTCACGAAGACTGTTCTCCCTAGAACAGAATAATTTCCCTCACAACACTACACAACAGTACACAACACTACACAACACTACACAACACAACACAACACTACACAACAGTACACAACACTACACAACACAGCACTACACAACACAACACTACACAACACAACACAAAACTACATGGTACCAAAGATGAGCTTCAGACAACTGTCGACTTCATCATGCAAGACTGTCTCCTGTATGTCCTGACTAGAAAGGGTTTATGGCCCTACAGCACAATACCACTTCAAAACTACATGACACCAGAGATGCTCTCCAGACAACAGTCAACTTCATCATAAGAACGCGTCTGACGGCATAATAATCAAAATAGCAATCGCAAAGAAGAAGATTTCTTTAAACGAATACACACATCCATCTTACCTAATTGTTGATCGATAAATCTGTTGTTTAAACACACATCCATCTTACCTAATTGTTGATCGATAAATCTGTTGTTTAAACACACATCCATCTTACCTAATTGTTGGTCGCTAAATCTGTTGTTTAAACACACATCCATCTTACCTAATTGTTGATCGATAAATCTGTTGTTTAAACACATAAATGAAGGTCCCACATTTTTGGAAAAACTTTCTCCAGGCAAGCGTAAACTAACTTAACTGATTCAGGCTATTCTACTCGAGATCTCACTACAAACATTATGTTACTGTTTGGGAAGCATTTATGGTGATTTAATGACCTCTGTATACATGTTATCGCAAGAAACACGCATGTTACAACATAGTGAACACACTGAAAGTATATGCACATACTTAAAATATGTGTTGAAATAAATATTGTTAGGGAAGTAATCAGGGGAAATCGTTATCCGTTAATATTGGTAGCGGTTGAACTGTGTGGAGGCACTGGTACAGACAGGGATCAAGGAAATCCTCCTTCCTTCATTTTTGTCCCTGGGCATGCAGGAGTCAGGGGTAAGGAACGAGCTGATAGATTGGCTGACATGGATACGATATCTGAGGGAGCTGCAATGAACCGAAATGACATTCAGAACGCATTGAGAGAGTCTTTCCGAACAGAGGAGTTTCAGGGCTGTGAATCCCACTCGCTGATCAGATTAAGAGATATGGGTACTGTCTGTAATACCGCTTTTTTGTGCGGTATAGGACAGGGGAGAAATGTGTCTGTGGAATTTAATGTCCGCATGGCTAGTACAGTCGCCGCAATACTGTTTAGGTTAGGATTGGTACATTCTGAAAAGAACGACATACTAAATATGCATAAAGATTGATTAATCAACATCGAACTGGCGTGTTGGACAACTGGATGCTGCTGAATTTGTTGACGGGAAGATCGGAGCACCTATAGACGTGTCCGAAAAATAACTGATTGGTAGGGGAAGTAATCAGGAGGAAAATCGTCAATATATTAGTAAGGGAAGTAATCATGAAATAATAATAACGAAATTCAGTTATCTTTGAAACCAAAAATATTGTATCAGAAATGATATCATTAATTATCACTTGATGGTAATAAATGATATGAGATTCCTTGCATGAACAGCTGATTGTATAACACGTATGGGTGTAGTATCTATACGTATTACGATATCACTTTTATTTTGTTTTATGTTTTGCTCGCTTGCTACGAATCTTCTTCTTCTTCTTCGAGCGCTCCATATTGACCATTTGTTAAACCACTCTTTGTGATTTGTATGTGATCTGAAGCTAAGAGCGATTGTACGTTGTACCAATTATGCACCTACAAGTGTACAATGTGCGCCAGCACATCCGATTTGTGCGACGCTTTTTATTTACTAGGGTAGCTTCCTAGCTCTAGCTCAGTCACCTCTTACGACATGCCTTGTAGGTAACAGTAGTACTATTCTTTGCTTCCCTTGTGGGCTTCGATAATACACGGACGACTATGCATTTAGGCGTAGTCATTGCGCGTAAGATGTCACTCTGATTTTTACGGGAAGGCTTGCTTCCCTTATCATCAATGCCTCTCTATTCATACGAACTTTATTCCGACTTCATAGATAAATCGCCAATTATGAATTCAGGCGTAGTAATAACTCATAATATTGCACGTTTTAATTTTGCTTGAAGGTTTGCTTTCCTTTACCCCGATGTTCCTCACCATTCAGACGAACCTTACTCCGACTTGATAGGTAATTCGCCCGCTATGTATGCAGGCGTGGTCATAGCTCTTTATATGCCACCTCTGATTGATGTTTGCGTGCAAGGCATGCTTTCCTTATTGTCAGTGTCCCTCGCCATTCAGGCAAACCTTATTCCGACTTGAGAGGTATTTGTAATTTAGATATCTAAGTCGCCCGAGTGGTTACCGGGGCCCAAATTGAGGTGTAAAGAACAGAACCACTGTTGCCTGCCAGACATGTCGTAAGAGGCGTCAAAGGAGGTTGGAAGTGGGGCTAGCTACCCCACACCGTAAAAAACACTAGATGGCTACAGAACGGAGAGCGAACCGAGTAAACGCTGACTGAAACCAGACACATCGCCGAAGGATAAACACCAGAGCTCCAAATGGCTCTGAAGATGTGACGTAGAACACACCAATGCTAAGGCTGCATGAATCAGATTTCCTCATGAATAGAATTTATGGGGAGATCTGGTACATCGGTCTGGACAGTGATCGCGCGAGAGAGACCCCTCAATAAAGTATCAAGGTTTCATGTAGTCTAACTGCGGACACACCACACACACAAATTGATAATTTTGGACATAAGCTGGTCACAAAACCCCGACATTTTCAGTACACGTTTTCCCTAACGCAGTCTGTTATCAGCTTCACTGTCGGATATCCTCGTTCGTTCAGTTATGATATGATTATAATTTATCTAGTATAACTGTTATCTTTTAAGAAGCTTAGATTATACTGTCACGTCTAGCTGATTAAAGAGGCGTGGAGGAGACCCGTGTTTTACATAGGAAGCTTAGATTCATACTGTCACGTCTAACTAATTAAGATCTAGAGCCGTGTTTACTTTGACTGGAAGCTTAGATTCATACTGTCACGTCTAACTCATGTTTAGATTCATACTGTCAGTTTAACTGATTAAAGATGCTGGAGAGACCGTGTTTACATGGAACAGCCGAGTTACAAATTACCTTGATTCGTAGCTTCAGGGAAGAATTTAAAACACAAGGTGACTAAAGAGGCACGCCCGAGTGGTTACCGGGCCCAAATTGGGGTGTAAAGAATAGAACCACTGTTACCTCCACGCATGTCGTAAGAGGCGACTAAGGAGGTTTGGCTGAAATCGGATGCATATGTCATAGACGTGTAGAAGTCTATGTGTTTAGGGGCCTACCAAACCAATGTGCAACGTATACACGTTCTTGGCAAAGATCAAACATATCACAAAGAGTGATTAAAATTGGTCGTAGATAACGATTGCAAAGAAGAAGACTAAAGAGGCATAGATCGACATGACCTCCGATGTGATGAACTCGGAGACATTTTTACTGGGAAAGAAGTCAATCATGAAATAGCTTGTTTTGAGCAGAACGTTGCCACCCCAACAGTCCTTTGGAATTTCTCTCTCTCATAGGTCATATGTCTTGCCTCTACAGTGGTCATGCTGAAACCATCAGTTATATCCTGAATCCATCTTCTCCGTGGTCTTCCTCTTCTTCTCTTTACGAGATACCTCCTTCCATGATAGTAGGAATTAATACTTGGTGCATTAAAATTAGTGTTAACATTTTTAGTAGTATTAACAGTTACATGTGGGCGTCTTTCTGTTACTGTCTGGGAGCGGAAGGGTAGCCACAAAGCTGGAAGTTTACTGGAATATAGTGCTAACTCCCCCGTTGTTAGCCAGCGAGACATGGACAGTGTATAGCAGAAACGCAAGAAAACTAAACCACTTGCACACAAGTTGTCTACACACACTACTAAAAATAAGATGACAGGACAAAATTCCAGATACTGAAGTCCTCATAAGTGCCAAGTTTCTAGGCATCAGAACCATGTTGCAGAAGGCCCAAGTGAGATGGGCCATTCACGCTGCTTGGATGTCTGATAATGTTTGGCGAACTTGACGTCGAGCTGGAGGGGGGCAGACGATCAGTTGGTGGACAGGAAAAACGTTTTCAATGCACTCTTGTATCTCTAAAATGCTTCGATATAGACACCACATGCTGGGAATCCCTGGCACAAGGTGGTCAAATGTGGCGCTGTAACAGCACAAAATAAACTCGCATAGTCTAGAATCGTCGTGCCGTTAAGACACAGAGAAAGAGAGCTGCGTGAAATGATAGAACACATAACACCCACATGTCCAACCTTGATCATGTATACCCTACCAGTAGTAGTGGATTGTGTTCCGGATTGGGCTTCACACACATACCAAGGTGCAACAACACACGCCTGAGGCTATTGTCATCATAGTTTGAGGTAACATTAGCAGTAACATATGCACTAATCTTTGCAGGAAAATCAGCAAAAACCAGCAGCAGTAACATTAACAGTAACAGAAGCCTTCTTCTTCTTCTTCTTTGCGTTCGTTCTTTACGACTAATTTTAATCACTCTTTGTGATATGTTTGATCTTTGCCAAGAACATGTATACGTTGCACATTGGTTTGGTAGCCAATATTGGTTTAGAAGCCTAAACACATAGACTTCTACACGTTTAGAATATGTGCATCCGATTTCAGCCACTTAGTCGCCTCTTACGACATTCGTGGCAGGTAACAGTGGTTCTATTCTTTACACCCCAAATTGGGACCCCGGTGACCACTCGGGCGAGTAACAGTAGAAGAAACATTAGCAACAACAATAACTCTTGCAATTACACTGACGTTAACGTTATTCATAGTGGTGTCCCATTATTCAATATTTTGCACAAAATGATTATCTTTTTCTCTCTCTCTCTCGTTCTCTCTCTTTCTCTCTCTCATGCGTTCTCCCTATCCCTTGCATCACTGCACACGCATACTCTCTACCTCCATCTTTCTCTATTACTCACAAGCCATCCTTGTCAGTCTTTTACCTTTCTTCTTCTTTTCCTTCTTTTGTCAACACACAGTTGTTGCCCAGTGTCGTGGTTTTCCGTTTTGTCTTGCGCTGTTCTAGTGGCTTGGGTGATAGTTATTTTTGCCTTTTGACAGGTTTCTGCTTTACTATCTAACCATCTTTTTCATGGTCTTCCTCTCGTCTTCTTTTGCTTTTACAGTCAGATATTCAGACGAGAATGAGATGAAGACCTAGAAGACGATGTTGGCAAGATGTCATTGACGATCTGAGAATGACCTGTTGACGCCGGTGAACTTGCACAGAACAGAGTTTTTCAGGACTGCTGTCATGAAAGCGAAGTTCTGGAAGATGATGATGGTCCAGAAGTCACTTGGTGATGATGATGGTCCAGAAGAGATTTTTCTAGATTTGTCTCATACCTTATTGATATATAAAACTGGGATATCATCTGTATTGCCCATGCATAATTAGAGCAAGAGAACTGCTTAATTGCGTGACCAGGTCTATAGCAGCCAAACAGATGTTGCAGACTTAACATACGATATCTTACAGGTGTCACTGATATTAGGTACTAATTATGATACTACTACTACTCTTTCTCTCTCTCGTGTTCCCTTTCTCTAGCACATTGGTTCCCAAAGTGGGCGGTACCTGCCCCTGTGGGCTCTGAAGACTTCCAGGGGGCGTTGGTGGGTTCAGAAGCATTTGACGGTAGTTTTTTCCGTGATTTTGCTATTGAATAGTCATTAAAAATTTGAATTCTGCAGTTTAATTCATCTTATGCCCATCATCATCATCAAGGTGTATATAGGAAGCTGCTCTTTTTGCAGCACATCTGAAATTCACTCTGTCTCTAACCAGTTCACCCACTTCATCGATGGTCATATTCATGGTTTCTTTAATATCTTGTAGCCATCTTCTTGTTGGTCTGCCTCTGCGTCCTGGGACCCTGCCCTCTAATATTGTTCTTTCCAGGCCATCGTGACACTTGATGTGACCAAAGTATGTAATTTTTCTGTATAGTATGTTGTTTATCAGCCAATTCTCTTTAACATTCAGTTCTTTCAGGACATCAGTGTTCTTTCTTTTTCTGTCCATGGTATTCGTAGGATCTTTCTGTAGAATTTAGTTTCGAAGGACTGGATTTTCGTTCTGTTGTTTGTGTGTAATAGTCCATGATTCACAACCATAAGTAGCCAATGGGAAAATGCATGCTCTCAATATTTTTAATTGTAATATTTTGCTGGTGCTGTGCCCCGTGTTCTTCATTGTTTTTAACTTCTTGATTGCTATTTCTAATCTTCTTGAGATCTCTTTGGAGCAGTCACCGTTATTGTTAATTATTGAGCCCAGATATTCGTAGCTCTCTACACATTGGAGTTCTTCATTGTTTACTTGGATGTTAGGTGAGCCTTTGCTTTGTCAGTTGACATGATTTTTGTTTTTGTGTATTCAAATATAGATGTTGGTCTTCACTGTGTTTCTTGGTTGTCATGATTAGGTTTTCCAAACCCTCCATGCCCATCTTACACGATCCATTTTTTCATCAATTTTCTATTTCATGTATGTAATCATTTGAAAATTGAACATGTATGAGAGAAATATATATCAATTTTTATATCAATGTCAAAGAGAAAATAGAGCATGTATATATATATATATATGGGTGGCGTTTACAAAGTATTATATTGACGAGGAGGAGGGGCGTTACAAAGTTCATGTCGTGCAAAATGGGCGGTGGGCCGAAAAGTTGGGAATCTTTGCTCTAGCATGTGACGCCTTTATCGTTTACGGCAGCAAACATGTGCACACATCGTCTCTGCTCTTGGCCATCCTCTGTGTTGTGTTCCAGCTGTGATGTCTTTCTTTCAGTTCTTGTTATACTGTTTTTCTCTAGGTTGTTTTTTTGTCTTCCTCGTTTTGGTTTACTTTCTAGTTTTAAGAGGAAAGTCTGGCAGAATTGATTAGATCGTGGCTCCGATGTAAGAGGAAAGTCTGGCAGAATTGATTAGATCGTGGCTCCGATGTAAGAGGAAAGTCTGGCAGAATTGATTAGATCGTGGCTCCGATGTAAGAGGAATGTCTGACAGAATGGATTAGAGCGTGGCTCCGATGTAAGAGGAATGTCTGACAGAATGGATTAGAGCGTGGCTCCGATGTAAGAGGAATGTCTGACAGAATTGATTAGAGCGTGGCTCCGATGTAAGAGGAATGTCTGACAGAATGGATTAGAGCGTGGCTCCGATGTAAGAGGAATGTCTGACAGAATGGATTAGAGCGTGGCTCCGATGGCAGAGTGGGTTAGAGCGCGGCTCCGATACAAGAGTCCAATGTTCAATTCACAGAGACCAAGAAATTAAAAAAAATATTTTGTGCATAAATTTCAAATCCAAACCTGAACAGCTTCACGGCGACTGTACTAGCCCACAAGAAGAGATCAGGATATGTTTCCAGAGATCTTTGATCTCAGTGTAGGTGAGATCTAGTTCTTAGTCCTATCGGAGACGGACGATCAAATATAAGTCCTGTATTTAAGTTGAGCACGTAAAAGAACGCTTGTTAGTTGAAAGTCGATGAAAGTAGGCCGCAAAGCCGCCGTCTGGGCAAAATTCATAAAAAACAATAACAATTGAATTCCTACAAAACTTCAGCCATCTTCAAAATTACGCTGGGAAGCCGCGCAGGTTCTAAGGAGGTGGTGCTCAGAACTTCCTGTGTAAGAAGAGATTGGAACACATATAACTATGCTCCCTCTGAAGTCCCATCCTTGAATGGCGAGGGATACTCATGATAAGGAAAGCAAGCCTTCACATATAAATCAGTAACAGAGGTGCCATATTAGGACTGCGTCTGAGTTCATAGCGGGCTAACAAAAAACAAAGGCTTTCCCCTGAAATACAATTATGATGGTCATATCAATCAATCAATCAATAAATAAATAAATCAATCAATCAATCAATCAATCAATCAATCAATCAATCAAATCAATCAATCATTCAATCAATCAAGCAATCATTTAATCAATCATTCAATCAATCAATCTATATGTCCAAGATATATATAACATAGCACTTGTTTCAATTTTCTATTTTTAAACGATGGCCTGTCTTGTACAAATAGTAAACAAACTAGACAAATAGAAACAAATTAGTCAACATTTAAAACAAAGTCTGTCTCTCAGACATCGACGTCTATTGAGGCAAGAAGGAGAGGAGCACTTCTTCCGGAAAATGAATTTTGATAAAATATTCAATTTTGTCCATCTCTGGAAAACCACCAAACATTTGACTTCACACCTTTGCCACTTTCCTGCAAATTTCATTGCTCCCAGACTAAAACACGAGATCATGTAAAATTGTCCAACTGTACCTTTGAGCAATAAATCTGACAAAGTGTGAATCTCAAGGAACAACATGCACCAAATAGAAATAAATAACAGTTAATTTGTAATTTCCAAATTGTTAATATCGTTCACGGAAGACTAATCTGGCTGATAACCCAGATAGTGACAGTTTTGTAAACATGGGGAAAGAAGAAATTTAATGAGCAAAATTTCAGTCTATCATAGCGGTCTATACTTTACGGGCCCCCCTCCCTAAAAATATTGTACTTTCTTGACCCAAAGTTTCATAAGAAAATCTTCTGCATGAGTTATACACTACACCAAATAATTTGCTCAATTTCTCAGACTAAGCTTCAATGATCTTTCATTTTGTCCTGTCAGACATGTAGACTCGTCTGTCAGTCCTTTGATTTCACAGCGAAATAGTTTCCGCAGATTTATCTTTTTTTATCTCAATTGTTTGCCTCAAGCGTTAGGTCAGAAGAGATTTCACAACGATCTTTATTTGCGCTTTGTAGATATTTCTTCGTCGCTTCGTTATCTGGATCATCTTTTGCGTTTCCGGCTTTTTGCTTGTCACATTGTATCGAGTAGCATTGCTCTTTGGGTACTGTTTATACATGGTTTTAAAATTTATTTTTCTTTAAATGTTAAAGATCATATGAGCCTGAGACCTTCATAGTGTCAGATCCCAATTGGAAGCTGGTCTATATCTACGTGGCAGACATTTGGAAAATATATTTGTAATAATTTAGACAAGTTCACAGTAAGACGTGCTCTATATCTCCGGGCCACATACATGGAAAATATATTTGTAATAATTTAGACAAGTTCACAGTAAGACGTGCTCTATATCTCCGGGCCACATACATGGCAAATATATTTGTAATAATTTAGACAAGTTCACAGTAAGACGTGCTCTATATCTCCGGGCCACATACATGGAAAATATATTTGTAATAATTTAGACAAGTTCACAGTAAGACGTGCTCTATATCTCCGGGACACATACATGGAAAATATATTTGTAATAATTTAGACAAGTTCACAGTAAGACGTGCTCTATATCTCCGGGCCACATACATGGCAAATATATTTGTAATAATTTAGACAAGTTCACAGTAAGACGTGCTCTATATCTCCGGGACACATACATGGAAAATGTAATCATAAATTTTAAGTGGTTTTGTTTCCTTATTTATCTCTTTTGATTTTCTTGTTTCTTCCTCTTTCTTTTCTTCTCTGTGAAAGTCTCTGTGGCGTTGAGGTTACGTGCTCGCCTCTCGTTTCGAAGGTACTCGGTTCGATCTCTCGTGAAGCTATGGAGATATTTTTGCCATAGACTACTGATCTCCAGTGTAGATGAGATCAAATCCTATCGTGCACGTTTGTTACCGGGACTCGTAAGGGGAGCAAAGAATAGTAACATTGCGACCAACAAGGCATGTCGTAAGAGGTGACTCATGTAGGAGGCCTAGGGAAGCTATCCTAGTAAATAAAAAGTGCCGCCGAAATTGGGTGTGCTAGTCTACTTGTAGGTGTATAGCTGACACAATGTACAATCACTTCTAGGACTCAGATCAAAAAAATCACAAAGAGTGGTTTAACAAGTGGTCGATATGGAGCGTTCGAATAAGAACTTCTATCGGAGACGGACGATAAAATGTAGGTCCCGTGTTCAAATTGAGTACTTAAAAGAACCCTTAGAATTTCAAAATCGAGAAGAGCAGGCTGGAAAGCCGCTGTCTGGGCAAATTTATTAGAAAGATTAATAAATAAAATCCCTGCATAATATTTTCACCATCTTCTAAATTACATCGGGACCCTCGCCGGTGCTACGAGTTGTGCACTGCCGCTACTACCTTCCTGTGTAAGAAAGAGATCGGAGCACACATGGTTATCTATTAAAGTGCAATGATGATTGTTTTATCAATCAAGCAATCAATCAGTCAAATTGAACATATACACATTTTCACACTACACACATAATTTTACCATAACACGCGCGAGCACACCCACACATATATAACTCAAACACACACGTATACAGCATACACGTACGTGTCACACATACACACTACACACATACATATATACTTCTTCTTCTTCTTGGCGATCTCTGGTCATGGGCTTAATTTACTGTTGACCACAAACTGGACAGTCAGCTTTAGGTCTGTCAGGTTTCCTTCTTCAGTGATCTCTGGCCATCCATTTAGTTTACTGTGGACTACACACTGGACAGTCAGCTTTAGGTCTGTCAGGCTTCCTTCTTCAGTGATCTCTGGTCATGCGTTTAGTTTATAGTGGACCACAAACTGGGCAGTCAGCTTTAGGTTTGTCAGGTTTCCTTCTTCAGTGATCTCTTGTCATGCGTTTAGTTTATAGTGGACCACAAACTGGGCAGTCAGCTTTAGGTTTGTCAGGTTTCCTTCTTCAGTGATCTCTGGTCATGTGTTTAGTTTATAGTGGACCACAAACTGGGCAGTCAGCTTTAGGTTTGTCAGGTTTCCTTCTTCAGTGATCTCTGGTCATGTGTTTAGTTTATAGTGGACCACAAACTGGGCAGTCAGCTTCAGGTCTGTCAGGTTTCCTTCTTCAGTGATCTCTGGTCATGTGTTTAGTTTATAGTGGACCACCAACTGGACAGTCAGCTTTAGGTCTGTCAGGTTTCCTTCTTCAGTGATCTCTGGTCATGTGTTTAGTTTATAGTGGACCACAAACTGGGCAGTCAGCTTTAGGTCTGTCAGGTTTCCTTCTTCAGTGATCTCTTGTCATGTGTTTAGTTTATAGTGGACCACAAACTGGGCAGTCAGCTTTAGGTTTGTCAGGTTTCCTTCTTCAGTGATCTCTTGTCATGTGTTTAGTTTATAGTGGACCACCAACTGGACAGTCAGCTTTAGGTCTGTCAGGTTTCGTCTTCAGTGATCTCTGGTCATGTGTTTAGTTTATAGTGGACCACAAACTGGGCAGTCAGCTTTAGGTTTGTCAGGTTTCCTTCTTCAGTGATCTCTTGTCATGCGTTTAGTTTATAGTGGACCACAACTGGGCAGTCGCTTTAGGTTTGTCAGGTTTCCTTCTTCAGTGATCTCTGGTCATGCGTTTAGTTTATAGTGGACCACAAACTGGGCAGTCAGCTTTAGGTTTGTCAGGTTTCCTTCTTCAGTGATCTCTGGTCATGCGTTTGGTTTATAGTGACCACCAACTGGACAGTCAGCTTTAGGTTTGTCAGGTTTCCTTCTTCAGTGATCTCTTGTCATGCGTTTAGTTTATAGTGGACCACAAACTGGGCAGTCAGCTTTAGGTTTGTCAGGTTTCCTTCTTCAGTGATCTCTTGTCATGTGTTTAGTTTATAGTGGACCACCAACTGGACAGTCAGCTTTAGGTCTGTCAGGTTTCCTTCTTCAGTGATCTCTGGTCATGTGTTTAGTTTATAGTGGACCACCAACTGGACAGTCAGCTTTAGGTTTGTCAGGTTTCCTTCTTCAGTGATCTCTTGTCATGTGTTTAGTTTATAGTGGACCACCAACTGGACAGTCAGCTTTAGGTCTGTCAGGTTTCCTTCTTCAGTGATCTCTGGTCATGTGTTTAGTTTATAGTGGACCACAAACTGGGCAGTCAGCTTTAGGTTTGTCAGGTTTCCTTCTTCAGTGATCTCTTGTCATGCGTTTAGTTTATAGTGGACCACAAACTGGGCAGTCAGCTTTAGGTTTGTCAGGTTTCCTTCTTCAGTGATCTCTGGTCATGCGTTTAGTTTATAGTGGACCACAAACTGGGCAGTAAACTTCAAACCTACATGCATACTCACTCCACACACACATATCACAAACATGCACACACACACACACTTACACACTCTTGCCGTCCCACCAAGTCTCAAACGGAAGCCCCCAATTAACCTACTTTCCCAGCTCTCAACATTCGGTAATTTCCGTCAGGAATTCCGTCAGGACAAATAAAGTTCCCCGAAGCTTATCACGAAATCTCTGGCAATGCGGAAACCAATTCCAAACCTCGTGCCGCGTTTAAGGGTCGGATAATATCTACAGTCCCAGCGGCCTAAATAAAACGTCAATGCGCAGACGTGTTTATCCCAGTTTCAAATCGTCTGTGCTTCCATGTCCATTTCGTTGCTATATCGAAGTTGAAGTAAGGAAGGAAGGAAATACTGTATTCGGGATGTTGTTGTTGATAGGAGCAGCCTAATCGATATCTCTGTTTTGTTTAGAAATTTTAACTGGACAACGTTTGTTGTTTTTCATATTTGTTGTAAGTATTAGCACAACGATAGAATATTGGTAAACAATAGTTGTTTGTTTGTGAACTTGTAGGTTTACAATCGGTAGATAGAGGTTTAGCTTAGAGGTTTAATATCTTGATAAGGTTTAACTTAGAGGTTTAATATCTATATAAGGTTTAACGTAGAGGTTAAATATCATCTAGATAATGTTTATCTTAGATGTTTAATATCTGCGAGTATATAAGGTTTAACTTAGAGGTTTAATATCTAGATAAGATTTAACTTAGAGGTTTAATATCTGCGAGTATATAAGGTTTAATTTAAAGGTTTAAGATCTATATAAGGTTTAACTTAGAGGTTTAATATCTAGATAAAGGTTAAACAAAGTAACATTAGCTTTTAAAAAGTCTAAATAAAATATGGAACTGCAAGTTATATAGTATTAAAACTAAATTACGAATTTTCAATTCAAATGTTGTATCAATTCTAACATATGCCAACGAGAGTTGGAAAATGACTAAAGATATAGAAAGCAAGTTGAATGCATTTGAAAATAGATGTCTGCGAAAAATAATGAACATAAAATGTGACGAATTCAGGAGAAGTGATGAAATCTGGTCAACCATTAGTAACAACTGTTATAAGCAGGAGAAGATGGAGATATGTTAAGCATACCTTCAGAAGAAATGTCTAGTCAACCACTAGTAATAACTGTTATAAGAAAGATAAGATGGAGATATGTTGGGCACACCTTGAGAAAAAATGATCAAAGAATATCAAAGAATGTATTGAAGTGGGATGCAAAGGATTCAAGAAAGAGAGGACGACCTAGGGCGACCATGAAACGAACTTTGCTGAGAGAGGCAAGAAATATCAGTTTCAGTTCCATGGAGGAGTTGAGCGAGTTGCCCAGGATAGAGCGGTATGGAGAATTTGCTTGCAAGCCCTATGTAACGTATAACGGTACGAGAAGAATTATTATTATTATTTTCTATATAAAAGTTAAACGTTTATTATTTTTAACATAAGATTAAACTTCAAAGTTTACCATCTACATAAAGGTTAAACGACTCAGTAATAAGTAACTCAGTGACTCCGTGGTTCATTGACTCTTTTTTCAATGACTCCTTGCTTCCTGACTCCGTGGTTCAGTGACACCGTGCTTCAGTGACACCGTGTTTCAGTGACTCCGTGTTTCAGTGACTTCATCTTTCAGTGACTCCGTACTTCAGTGATTCAGTAACTTCGTACTTGAGTGACTCAATTCGTCGGTACTTCACTGACTCAATATTTCAGTGAGGCAGTGCTTCAACACATACGAAGATAACAGCTCTACAGGTAGTTCGAGTGTGTAGCGAATCACAACACAGACAAACAACGTGTAACAACAAGGTACCCAGGCATAGATAAACAGAAACACGCTTGTGTGAAAGAGCTCCGGTTAGAGACAGAGTTCACGATGCCAGTCTTTGATAAATCAGATAAACAAGGTAGGTCAAATCTATCAATCATATCTGTCTGTATGTCTGTCTATCTGTCGTCGGTGGGTCAGTCGGTCTATCTGTCTGTCTGTCGGTCGGTCCGTCAGCCGGCCTGCTTGTGTGTCTGTCGATATATCTCTCTCTCTCGGTCTGTCTGTCTGCCAGTCTGTCTATCTCTCTCTCTTTCTCTCTCTGTTGTCTGTCTATCTGGTTGTTTGTCTGTCTATATACCAGAATGCCTGCATGTCTGCCTGCTAAAGAACCCGCCTGGGTGTTCGATCGCTAGTTCGCTCTTCCTTCTGTTCGCCTATATATCTATCGGACAAGTCTGTCTAATTATCTATCTATCTATCCTATCTTCTAACTCTCTATCCATCTATATGTCCACACGTCCGTCTCTCTATTCCTCCGCTGTCTTTTTGTCTATAAATCTATCTGCAACTTCCCGCTTCTGCGTGTTTCTCACGCGCCCCGTATCCTCGTCTAAAACGCGAACCCAGTAACGCCAACCACATGACCGTACTGCAAACATTAACCCATCATTCTAAACTCATAAACTCTCCCTCACTCATCCCGCTCCCCCTCAGCTTGGCCGTCCACGGGTCTGCCTGCTTTATCCCTTGTCAGCCTGTATGTCTAAATGAGCTCTGCTCTACTTTGTTACTGTGGCTGGAAATTGTCATGCTGTTCCTAGAACGGTTCCTCTTTGTCAGGCAGTTCTCTTTCATTGATGGCTTTTGTGTGTGTGTGTGTGTGGAAGTTGAAGCAGGGTTTGGGTAGGGAGGCGCGCGTTCTCTCTCGCACATGCACAGACACGAACACGCTAGAGCGCACACACATATACACACTCGCACGCACATACATACGCAAGTGTGCTGATTACGTGAACAGTAAGTGCGATAATTTGTTGTGGTGTGTAAGTGGCAAGAAAGACGGGGAAGGTTGTGTGTGTCTGGGAGTCCCGCGTTAATGGAGGGGTCGTGTGTCTGGGCATCCCACGTTAAGGAGGGTAGGGGGAAATTCAGTACTGTTAGATAAAGTAGATTACATTATAAAAAGATTGATTGAATGATTAGACCAATTGATTGATATTTTGTAGGAATTTTATATTCAATCTTTTTCTAATGAATTTTCCTCGTGCAGCCAGCGGCTTTCCAGCCTGCTCTCCTCGGTTCTTTTACGTTCTCAAATTGAACACGACACGTACATTTTAATGTTCGTCTCCGATAGGACTAGGAACTCGATCTCACCTACACTCAAATCAAGGATCTATGCGAAAATATCCAGATAACTTCATAAGGGAGCGAACCGGATACCTTTGGCACGAGAGGCGAGCACCTAGCCTCTACGCCACAGAGACTCCTTTGTTAAAAGAAGAACAATACAAGATGGGAAGACAAGATTCTGTTTTTTCAGCAAAGTCCGACAATACTGCATAAACATAGTTATATCTATGAAATTGGAAATGTTAAAAAAGAAATTATGATACGAATTGTGAAAGCAACATCAGCTTTTAAAAGTCTAAATAAAATATGGAACTGCAAGTTATATAGTATTAAAACTAAATTAAGAATTTTCAATTCCAATATTGTATCAATCCTAACATATGCTAGCGAGAGTTGGAAAATGACTAAAGATATAGAAAGCAAGTTGAATACATTTGAAAATAGATGTCTCGAAAAATAATGAATATAAAATGGAACGAATTCAGAAGAAGTGATGAAATCAGAGAAATGTCTGGTCAACCACTAGTGACAACTGTTATAAGAAAGAGAAGATGGAGATATCTTGGACACACCTTGAGAAGAAATGATCAAAGAATATCAAAGCAGGCATTGAAGTGGGATACAAAGGGTTCAAGAAAGAGAGGACGACCTAAGGAGACCAACGCTAAAATGAACTTTGCTGAGAGGCAAGAAAAATAGGTCTCAGTTTCGTGGAGGAGATTGAACAAGTCTCCCAGGATAGAGCGGTATGGAGAAATTGCTTGCAGGCCCTATGTAACGTATAAAGTACGAGATGAATTAATATTATTATTGTTATAGTTGTATCCACTGATGTAGTACATGTATGGCTCTTAGAGTAGCATGTATAATGGGATTTACTATGTATATTTGTTCAGATATCATTAGCTGTTACAATATAAATATATATGTTGTAGACGGAGACACTTTGAATTTTGAGTGTTAGCTTCAAGTGTCCTGCCTGAACCGTACAAGGAATAGTTGTTTATTTTGGTACTAGTTCCAACTTCTAAGTCATGTGTCCGTAACTCATAAGTACCTCTTGACACAGCCGACGAGTTTTATCAGCGTGTTGCTAGTTAGAACTTCTGTACACAATTATGTATTGTTATTGTTTTTGTACTTTGTAAAACTACAGTACTGTGATTTTACGTGTTCCGCCATTTTTCTTCTTCTTCACCTTTCAGCTCCCAACCTGTGCTCCACAGGTCTTCAACAAACTTCTTCCAGCTCTTCCTCTCTCTTCTCATCCCTTGCAATTCTTTCCATGTTTTACCTATTATTTTAATATCAGTCTCCAGTTCTCTTTTCTAGGTATGTCTAGGCCTTGCCCTACCCCTCTTTCCATGTGGGTTCCAAAACAGTACCTGTTTTGCAATACTAACGGTCTGTCTTATCAATATGTGTCATATCCATCGCCAGCGTCTCTTTCTTAGCTCTTTCTTAGCTCTTTCTTAGCTCTTCCTTAGCTCTTCCTATACTGGTATCTGCTTAGTTTTTTTTTTTACATAATTCTACTGCAGGGTTATCTTATATCGATAACACAAAATTATGAAAACCATCGCCGTAACCTTTATTGACATACTGTTGAAAGAAATCTTTTTTCCGTCTTCTTTGTGTTCGTTCTTTTCAACAGTTTTGATATATAGCATATGCTTATGCCAGTTGTAATGACAATGCCAGTTTGTAGGCTGTATCGCTATATAGCATATGCTTATGCCATTTGTAATGACAATGCCAGTTTGTAGGCTGTATCGCTATATAGCATTTTTTTTTTTTAATTTTAGAGGGTCTCTGTGGCTAAGCGGTTAGGCCTTTGCCCTGGTCTAGGGTTCGAATCCGGACTTGGCAGTGATGGGTACTATGGTCTGTCCCATAGTGAACAAGTTGCCTTGTATGGCGCTTCTGACATTTTTTTGCGTTACAGCCTGCTTTACTTGTTATCTGTGTCCCCCGTCATAAAGGTATGTCTTCTCCGACTTCAGAACTTCGTCTGCGGAAACGAATCTCATTTTTATTCTTTCTATCTTTCATCTACAACAACTACACACAAAGTTGCAACAAAACGTCAGACCAACTACAACAACTACACACAAAGTTGCAACAAAAAGTCAGACCAACTACAACAACTACACACACAAAGTTGCAACAAAACGTCAGACCAACTACAACAACTACACACAAAGTTGCAACAAAATGTCAGACCAACTACAACAACTACACACACAAAGTTGCAACAAAACGTCAGACCAACTACAACAACTACACACAAAGTTGCAACAAAACGTCAGACCAACTACAACAACTACACACAAAGTTGCAACAAAACGTCAGACCAACTACAACAACTACACACAAAGTTGCAACAAAACGTCAGACCAACTACAACAACTACACACAAAGTTGCAACAAAACGTCAGACCAACTACAACACTCAATTGCATAAACGTCGACTCAATCACAACTACAACAAGTTGCACCGTGACAACTACAAAACTACACACAAAGTTGCACAAAATCAGACCAACTACAACTAACTACTCACAAGTTGCAAAAAGCGTCAGAGCACTAAGTCAACTACACACACAAAGTTGCACAAAATTTAGACCAATACAACTAACTACACACCAGTTGAACAACGTCGACTCCTCCACTTACACTTGCCAAGTAGCCTCACTTCACATAGTGCCACTCAACCACTTCAGATTACTTCACAAAGTTGCACAAAACGTCGACCAACTAACTTAACTACCCACATGAATTTCGCAGCAAAACGTCAGACCAGCTACAAAGACTACACCAAAGTTGCACAAAACGTCAGACCAACTACATCAATCTACACGAAAGTTGCACAAACGTCAGACCAACTTACAAACTAACACAAGTTTAGAAAATGTCAGACCAATACAAAATCCACAGTTGCACAAGTCAGACCACTACTGACAGCACAACAAAGTTGATCAACGTCAACCAATCTCAATCACTACACATCAGTTGCAACAACGTGACCAACTAAAAAATACACACAAAAGATGCAAAACGTCAGACCAGCTACAAAACTACACAAGTTGCAGAAAACGTGACCAACAAACAACTACAAGTTGCAACAAACGTCCGACCAGCTGAACAATCAGACATAAGTTGCAGGCAAACGTCAGACCAACTACACATACGATGAAGTTGCGACAACGTCACCAGATCAACAATCTAAGCACAAAGTTTGCAGCAAAACGTCAGACCAGACTCAACAACTAACACAGAAGGTTGAAGACGTCAGACCAACTACATCAACTACACAAAAGTTGCACAAACGTCAGACAGACTACAACAACTCACAAAGTTGCAGACAAACTCAGACCAAGCACAACAACTTACACACAAAAGTGCAACAAAACGTCGACAGCTAACTAACTACGCACAAAATTGCATGAAAGCGTCGACCAACTACAAAATACACAAAGTTGCAACAAAACGTCAGACCAACTACAATCAATCACACAAGTTGCAGCAAACGTCAGGACCAACTAACAACTACCAAAGTTGCAAAAACGTCAGACCAACTACAACAACTACACACAAAGTTGCAACAAAACGTCAGACCAACTACAACAACTACACACAAAGTTGCAACAAAACGTCAGACCAACTACAACAACTACACACAAAGTTGCAACAAAACGTCAGACCAACTACAACAACTACACACACAAAGTTGCAACAAAACGTCAGACCAACTACAACAACTACACACACAAAGTTGCAACAAAACGTCAGACCAACTACAACAACTACACACAAAGTTGCAACAAAACGTCAGACCAACTACAACAACTACACACACAAAGTTGCAACAAAACGTCAGACCAACTACAACAACTACACACAAAGTTGCAACAAAACGTCAGACCAACTACAACAACTACACACACAAAGTTGCAACAAAACGTCAGACCAACTACAACAACTACACACAAAGTTGCAACAAAACGTCAGACCAACTACAACAACTACACACACAAAGTTGCAACAAAACGTCAGACCAACTACAACAACTACACACACAAAGTTGCAACAAAACGTCAGACCAACTACAACAACTACACACAAAGTTGCAACAAAACGTCAGACCAACTACAACAACTACACACACAAAGTTGCAACAAAACGTCAGACCAACTACAACAACTACACACAAAGTTGCAACAAAACGTCAGACCAACTACAACAACTACACACAAAGTTGCAACAAAACGTCAGACCAACTACAACAATTGTTTAATCGTTCATCATCAAATAGCTTGTCCTGAACAGAACTTTGCCACCCCAACAGTCCTTCTGAACTTCTCTCTCTCATAGGCCAGATGTCCTGTCTCTGCAGCCGTCATGTTCAAACCATCAGTACATCCTGAATACATCTTCTCTGTGGTCTTCCTCTTCTTCTCTTTGCCGTATGCCTCCTTCCATGATGGTCTTCTCCAACCCTTCGTGTCTTTTTATATGTCTAAAATACTTCAATTTAATCGTTTACCCGCTATGAATTTATCTGTAGTCATGGCGCCCCTGACTGATTGTTGCATGAAGACTAGCTATCCTCTTCATCAGAGCGCAACTCATCATTCAGGAAAGCTTTACTCAGACTTCAGAAGTATTTGTAATTTAGATCGCCAAGTAAAAATCCAGCGTCTCCTGTAGTCCAGACACGTACTGTGTGCACAACTATAATTCGTATTCCGAACTAATCTCGAAGTCCTGGTAACATCAGATGACAGATGCAGATCACAAAAAAGAGCAGAATAGGACGGGTCAAATCTGCGTTCCAGAAAATGAGAAGCATTATATGTAACAAGTCCTTGTCAGTTGAGATCAGAATGAGAGTAATACAGTGCTACATGAAACCAATACTGACATACGGATGTGAGTCATGGACAATGATCACACAGATCGAAAAATCTTTAAAGGCCACAGAGATGTGGTTTTACAGAAGAATGGTGAGAATCTCATGTACTGCTAAAATTATGAATGTGAAGGTGTTGAATGAGATCAAGACACAGAGAAAGTTTATCATCAATATAAGAAAGTTGCATAATCTCTGAAGACGGAGACGGCTCGCCTAAATGGCGAGGGACACTGATGATAGGGAAAGCAAGCCTTCACACAAAACTCAGACAGAAGCACACTACTGGACGCTCTGACTACGCCTGAATTCATTGAGGGTAAACGAAAAGAAGAAGAAGAAGAAGAAAGAGACAATCATCATTTTTCGGATATATGATGAGGAAGGGAGGTTTATAACATATTGTGACAACTGGTAAAATCGAGGGTAGACGAGACAGAGGAAGACAGAGAGAGACAATTGTGGATAGCCTGACTTCATGGCACGGTAGAGCGTCAACATCTGAGATGATAACAGACACGAACGACAGAGATTTGTGGAGATCCATGATCGCCGACGCCAACCGGCACGTCACCTGATGATGATGAACCTCGAATCACGAAATTTTCATAGCTCATTTTCTTCTTTGAACGTTCCATATCCACCACTTGTTGGAACCACTCTGTGTGATTTGTATGTGATCTGAGCCTAAGAGCGATTGCACCTACAAGTAGGCCAGCACATTCGATTTCTCCGACTCTTTTTATTTACTACATCAATCGCCTTTTACGACACGCCTTGTAGGTCTCGCAGGGGTGCTATTCTTTACTTCCAATGCAGGCCCCGGCACCACACGGGCGCCACAGCCTATGATCACTAGCTCAGCGTTCTACCAACTTCGCCGTAGACGATCGCAACTACAAGTATACCCCCATCCACACTTCTGTTGTAAATCTGTTTCATATATTCATGTTCCTTTCTTTATGTTCTTCTGTTCCTTCTGACAAACGCAATCTTTGTTTAAAAAAAAAGTATTTCTTCAGAATATTCTCTAGCAACCACATGGAGGTAATGAAAACAGCCTGCTTCCAGACAAACAAATCTGTTTGATCGTTCTACAAGTCTGAGAAACATAACAACATGAAATTAAAAAAATAACATATTACATAAGATCTGTTATCTGGGTATATCAGTGGTTCTCATTCTGTGTGAAGGGGGTATCTGTGGCGTAGAGGTTAGGTGTTCGCATCTAGAGGGAAAGGTACTCGGTTCACTCTCTCTTGGAGCAATCGAGATATTTTTATAGAGAACCCTGATCTCAGTGTAGGTGAGATCGAGTTCCTAGTCATATCGGAGACGGACGATAAAACGAAGGTCCCATGTTCAAGTTGAGCACGCAAAAGAACCGACCGATCGACCGACCGACCGACCGACCGACCGACCGACCGACCGACCGACCGATTGACTGAATGCCTGACAGACTAACTGACTGACAGACCTACCGATCAGCCAGCCAACAAACAAACAAACAGACTAGCTGACTAACTAACTATATAATGTTTCTTGTTTGTTTCTCACTTTTCAACATCTTATATCAAACAAATACAATAACAAATAATCACATTGAATTCATAAAAAAAACAGCGATCTTCTTAGAGGTCGTAACCTACAAGATGGGAATCACTGGCCTGAATATTAACGCACCAGCTCTCTTTTCATGTATTTGATTCACACTGTATGTTCTGTTATAACATATTTCTTCCTGTCTTATCTTGTTTATTTTCTAACGACGCATGTTTCCAGATTTCTTTCATTATTTAAGCGCTATTTATAGACGATATATTCATCTCTTGTGACCGTTGGGATATTTTATCTTCCTTGTTTCCTTTCCTTCCTTTCGTTCGTTTGAAATATTGTCTATATTCTCAACGTTGTCACTTGTATAAACTTCCGCTTCTGTGTTGCTGGCGCTCGCAAGGGGAGCAAAGAGTAGTAAAAATGCGAGCTACAAGGCGACTGAGGTAGGGGCTAGGAAATGTACCTAGTAAATAAAAAGCGTCGAAGAAATTGGATGTGCTGGCCGACATGTAGGCGCATTTCACAAAGTAAATCGCTCTTAGGCTCAGATCACATACAAATCATGTATTCAGTGTTCATGCATTTGCTTTCTTTACTTGTCTGATGGTTTTTGCCTGCCATCACTATGACGACGGAACATGGATCTGAACTTTGACCTATACTTTGGATTACATTTCAAGTAAATAAAAATGTGAGACAAGGCGCCAACATTAACGAAACAATTATAAACTATGTTAACAGCCACAAAAATTTTAAAGTATTTCCTTGGTTGCAAGCCCAAGAATTCGGGAATTAACAGGCTAGTAAATTTGAGAGGTATTTCCCCAATATTACACGTAGAATACAGAATCAATGTAAGATACACCGATTGTATTATTTTCAGTTCTTTCCCTTTAAGTGGATTGTGTCCCTTTGACCGTTCTGGTTCTTCTGTTGAAAATTCACAATTTATTGAGATGTCCGAGTTCTGTATTGAAGTCGTGCAATTTTGTTTCGCAATTTCAGGGTTCAAAGGCGTTTCCTTCATGGTACCAGAAGTTCGAAACTTCGTTGCTTGTTTTAGCTTTATTGTTAGTAAAATGAGGCAGAAAACCACAATAGCGTGAGACAGAACTGGCAGGACCATCCCGTTTAAAACCTGTGTAACAGCGAGGTGGGTCAGCATCAAGGGGTGGTAGTAGTAATACAGTTTTGTCGTATTGGTCAGCGAGTCGAAGGAAGAGTGAAATCCTTGTCCAATAAATACTGGTAAATTATAAACTAAAGCGCAAAGAAAAATGGCAGCGTTTATGAACACACTTCTCTTGTATGTAAACGTGCTTCTAAAATGAAAAGGAATAGCAACGCAGCAACATTTCTGGATTGCTGTGTAGACTATTACTCCATCTGAAACGCTAGAAAACATGATAGAATAACAACTCACTATAAAAGCTAAGGCGCCGACGTCTACGTAAGATTCAATAAAAAATATATAATCCAACGCTGCTAAAATACAACCAATGCTGTTAAACACAAAAAATCCGAGTTGTGATATTGACAAAGCGAAAAATGAAACAGTAACACTGTCTTTAACGCCAATTTTTGCAAATACTGTTATATTGATGATATTGGTGCATATACCACAGGGTAGGATGATCATTTGAAATATAAATCCTAAACTGAGACGAATCCAGAACAACTCCTCTACCGTAATCAAATCTGATGAAAATGCTAACCTTGGTTGAAGTATATGTCCTTGTGTAGATATAGACGCCATCTTGACCTAGTTTAATTTCTATGATAAAAAATAAAATGGAATGTATTAAATTTAGAATTAATTAAAAGTGAATTTTTCGATATTTCTGAAAATATATTTATTGGACACAGTGGCGGCTGGTGATCCTTCTTGTTCGTGGGGCCAGGCACAAATGTTCGGGAAAATCATGGTTTTGGTATTAGGTTATATTCTAATTTATTAAATAATATATGCACGTTACACATTATTTTTGATGGGGTCTGGCCCCACTGGCCCTTAATGACGAGCCGCCACTGATTGGACATCTACATTAGTGACATTTTCCCTCTGTGTCTGTTGATTTATTGATTGGTACGCTCGTGTGTTGTGTGGCTCGTAAGTGGGACAAAAAATAGTAACACTACGACCCGCAAGGCATGTTGTAAGAGACGACTGAGGTAGTGGCCAAGGAAGCTACCTAGTAAAAACAAAACGACGCAGAAATCGGATGTGCTACCTTCGCCCGTGTGTTGCCTTGACTCGCAAGGGAGCAAAGAATAGTAACACTGCGAACTATAAGCCGTGTTGTAAGTGGCGACTGAGGTAGTGGCGTAGGAAGCTACCCTAGTAAATAAACAGCGTCGCAGAAATCTGATGTACTGGCCTAGCTGTAGGCGCATAAATGGCACAACCTTCAATCACTCTTAGGCTCAGATCAGATACAGATCACAAAGAGTGGTTTAACAAGTGATCAATATGGAGTGTTCGAAGAAAAATAGTGATATGATTTGATTGGTTGATAGGAGCATCATCATTTCACTTCGGTGAGTAATCATGTGTGCTCCGATCTCTTTCTTATACAGGAAGATCTTAACGTCAGTGCGCGAACTCCGTAGCACTGGCGAGGTTCCCCAATGTAGTTTAGAAGATGATTAAAATTTATGTATGAATTTTTTGGCTAATCTTTCATATGATGCTTGCCCAGACAGCGGCTTGTCAGCCTGCTCTTCTCGATTTTAAACTGCCAGGTTCTTTTTAACGTTCTTAACTTGAATATGGCACCTACGTTTTGTCGTAAATCTCCGATAGGACTAGGAACTCGATCTCACCTACACTGAGATTAATGTCCCTGAAAAATGATCCCATTAGCTCCCCGAGGGAGCAAACCGAGTACCTTTAGAACTAGAGGCGAGCACATAACTTCTACATCACAGAGAGGAACCCCTAACAGTACATTAGATAGGGCACAGAAACCTGTATACATGAGTCTTCTTCAACTTTCAACTCCCAGCGGAGCACAGGTCTTCAACAAACTTCTTCCAGCACTTTCTCTCTCTTGCCATCCCTTCCAACTCTTTCCACATCTTGCCTATCCTTTTAATTTCAGTCTCCATATCTCTTCTGCAGGTATTTCTATGCCTTCTCCTAATCCTTTTTCCTGAGGGTTTCATAATAGTGCCTGTTTAGCAATGCTTCCGGTCAGTCTTCTCAATGTATGTCCTATCCATCGCCATCGTCTCTTCCGTAGCTCTTTCTCCATCGGTATCTGCTTAGTTCTTTCTCTGAGTTCTTCTTTCGTAATCTTATCGCACCATCTCATTCCTCTATTCTATGTAAACATCCATTTATGAAGGTCTGTAGTTTTCTAGTGGTTTATTTTATTGTCCTCCATGTTTCCGTGCCATAGAACAGGACTTCACATTTAATTGAAATATTCTCAGCTTTGATATATATCCGTGCATACACTCAAATATATGGACATAAGACGCTCAGATATATCATAATTACGTTACTCGTATCAGGTCGTCATCAAATAACTTGTCCTAAGCAGAACTTTGCCCCCCTAACAGTCCTTCGGAATTTCTCTCATAGACCAGATGTCCCGCCTCATCAGCTGTCATACTCAAACCATCATTTCGATCTTGCTCATATCAGTTAAACTTAGACTGAACTAAGCCAGACTTTACGAAGCTGTGAGCCAAACTTGAAGAAAACTCAAGTCCGTCCTGGCACAAAGTATGATTATTTACTTGGCCTATTCCTCTCTTCTCCTGGTGGGGCATAGGCCTCAACAGCTGTTCGCCACTTTTCTCAGTCTCTGGCTGTTTTCTTTATGGTCTCCCAGGATAGTCGATCACTCTTCAGTTCCCCAAGAAGACTTCGTCTCTAGGTCTATTTAGGGCGTCCACTTTTTCGCTTTTCTTACGGGTTTCACTTACTTGCTTGTCTAGTGAAACTCGGCTTTGTCTTCCGTAGGGTATGCTCGACCCATCGCCATTTTTTCCTCTTGACTTGGGTCATCATAGGTTCCTATCCGGTGCTTATCCACATGTCTGTGTTTGTAACTCTATCATACCGTCTCAGTCTGAGAATCTGCCGAAGACATCCACTGACAAAGGTCTGAACCTTATTTAGGGTTAATTTAGCATGACTAATATAACATTTACGCAGAAGATACAGAAGTAGAAGTAGTAAGTCGCACTAATAGTAGTAATATTAGTAGTACTTTGTATTGATAGTAGTAACACCATTGTATAATTTGAAGAGAAATCAAACACTGAAACTTTTTGATAATTGGAACAAAACAAACCAATGAACCGGTGAAAAGGTGAGATTACTCCCTAGTAAATTGTCCGTACGCAACATTCGTAGATATCGATTATATAAAATAAGCAAAGTAAGGTAATGATTGCGGATATACCACGGAATATACCACGTAGTACAAAGTTACTTAAACACCGTTCGATGATGTTGTTATATAAGTAAATATTATTAGGATTTTTGTGTGTCTACACCGTAATATCGTGTACTGTAGAACTTGGAATATTTGAATCCCGTTTATTTAAATCTATTAAAAGAAGTATAAAAATTAACAGACTTTTGGAAGACTAAATGTAATTTTTATGATTGTGTAAATTGATAAGATATTCTTTTTGAAGTTCTTGTTTGGCTTCATCTTTTTCTCTCAGTCTGACTCTCTGTATCTCTCTCTCCCCTGTCTCTATATCTAAATTGTGACGCCATTGGCGCTTAATGCAGCAATACATGTACGCCATTCTTCTCTATTCTTGGCCTTCCTCTGTATTATGTTCCAGATGTTACCCATTTCTTTCAGCTCATGTTCTACTATTCTCCTCCAGGTCGTTCTGTGTCTTCCACGTTTTCGTTTACCCTCTGGTGTTTATCTCAGTGCAGTTTTTGTGACATAGTTAGTATCCATGCGTATCACATTACTGATCCATCTCCAGCTTCTCTTTTATATGATAGTTTTTCATATTTTTTTGTTGACACTGCGTGAACAAAATATCTTGTTTAGAGATTATTTTCTAGTAGTATTACTCGCTGACTCTGGTAACCCTAGGTACCCGTGTCCTTGCTTCTGTTTAAGAAACATAAAAAGTTGCACAAGAAGGAATTGATATCCCCTAGAAAAATCCACAGCTCGGCGTACCAAGAAGCCATATTTAGCCTGGCTTCTTCTCAGTGACCTGTCCAGTCTGGGTCACCCTATCAGTACCAAATTCCGCCATTCTAGCCTTCTGTATCATTGGTGCACGCAAGCCTCCCCACAACTACAAGATCAGAGCTTCATGTGGACATGTGATCTTGATATATCATATATAGTATCAGTGGCGGCTCGTGATCATTTTTTTTGGTGGGGTCCGGCACAAATTTCGGAAAAATTGGGGTTTTTGGAGTATTTACTATTTCTTGTCTATTCCGGGAAGTTATTACCCTTTCTCTCTCTCTCTCTCTCTCTCTCACACACACACACGCACTCTCTGTCTCTCTCTCTTCATTTCTCTCTCTCGAGCGCGCGATCACCGCTTAGACTGATGTACCAGATTTCCACATAAATTCTGCTTTCATGTGGAAATCTGATTCATGCAGCATTAGCATGTGTGTATTTCGTCACACCTTTAGCGCCATTTGGAGCCCTGGTGCTTATCCTTCGGCGATGTGTCCGGTTTTAGCCAGCGTTTACTGGGTTCGCACTCCGTCACCTCGGGTTGTCCCCAGTCAACCTGCAAGGCAGCAGGTTGCTATTTTCTTTAGGGTAGCTACCCTTAGACAACCTTCCCTCCCGGGTTGTTGAGCGTCATCTGTCCCGTTTACCAGTCTTTTTTTGGACTGCTTGATTTGTCTGCCGTCCAGTTTTGTGTACGGTTTTCCCCACTAGCCTTTGATTGTCCCCAATCAACTACACGGCAGTAGTATTTATCTGCGAGGGAAACGCGGTATTGCTCTCTGGATGGAGACCCCATCTTCGAGGCTCGCCACCTCGCGTTTCTTTTGGTGCCCATTCGCCCATTTCTGCTTGTGCCCTCGTCCACCGACTGGGCCCGTCCCTTTTTTTCCCATCACTTGTGCTCATATTGTTTTACTGGGCGATACGTTACCCATTTCTATCTCACTGTGCACAGTGCACAGTTTATCACCATTTGGTAGGAACTTTTGCACTGGATTCAAGCCCCTGCTGGGCTTTCCAGTTTTTCTACACTATTGGGTCGCCGCTCACCCCTACGTTTGCCACGCCTTTTTGTCGCTCTATCATCATCACCGTGCATGTCTGTCCCCACCAGTGGGCTCCCTGTCTATCGTCCGTGTGCGTGTTCGCTCTACTTTGGTGCCTGCTCACCGTGTTTATCTGTTTTCTCACCGTGATCACATTTACTATGTCTCAATACTGTCATGACACACAATTCAATTCAAGCTCCCACCTCGTGGCTCCGAGTTTCGCCCATATGTGCCCAGTCTCTTCTCTGGATGCACCTTTCATCCCTTTATGTTTATTTGTTCAGTTTTTCCCATCGACGGAGAGATGTACATTAATAGTCACTCTAGGATTCTGCTCGTCTGTGTTGCGAACGGATCTCATCCAATGTAACTGGGACTGCATCACTACTTATACAGAGTAGCTCTCCTCGATCCCTACGCGCTTAGCCAGATAAGAACCGTTGTCTGTTTTCAGGGTCACCACGTGGAGGTGGGGTAGGATCTCGGTTAGTGCCAGCTCACTAATCCTGGCGCGACGTTGTCCCTATGTGCGTTAGACCCACAGTTTGAAACCGCCAGTGATATAGGAGGGAAAAGAACAAACGCTTCTGTTCTGCAACAGCTAATTGATATATAAAAAGAGGTTTGGCTATTAAAAATTTGCATTAATATAAATCAAGAACAAACGCTTCTGTTCTGCAACAGCTTGATACTAAAGAGAGTTGGCTATTAAATAATATAAAATCAATGACAATTAAATATTTCGGACACATCAAATGACAAGAGCGCCTAGAGAATTATTTTTTTAACTTGTCTGGAATGCAAATTGAAAATACGGCACCCACATACAACAAACCACGAACTTGTGAAAGATCAGGGCATCGTAAACATATTGCCATTATGTCTCCAGATGTAGTCGTCCATATGTTAGTGGTTGTTTTTAATTCGTCACTCCTGTTGTTCATTTGCTTGATAATGGCCTTGTTGGTCGAAACGTTGCTGTATATTGTCATTGTGTTTGTAATTTGTAAAATTACAGTATTTTGTTATTACGTGTTTCGCCATTAAAAAGGGTAAACTAGCTAAACAGGTAACGTCAGTCGACCGGTATTAGTTCACGGAGAGGACGTACAGGGGAACCAGGCTCAAAGATCAGGAATGTCGTTTCATTTATTGCTGTAGAGAAGATGTGTTAATGCAAGGGCCAATTCCATAAAACTAATATTATTATAAGAAGGTTTGTTATTTAATACCATTACTTTTATAATTTTATACTATTTTTATATAAAATTTTGGATTCAATCGATAATTAAACGGACTATTTGAGCTAGAGTCCTCGTTTATCTGAGAAGTAGTTTGGCTGCGTTAGAATGAATATATCTTCCGGCGAATTAAAATGACATTGTTTTGGCAATATCATTGCAATAGCGATCAAAGGTCAGAGGTCGCAATGTAGGCACTTGTAAACTAGCCCCAGAAATAATGGAAGTCACAATGCTTGAATTATTACAGGCTTCAGTACATATAATATATTTTAATAAGGAGATATTATATAAATAACAGGATTGTTATATTATTCTGATATAATATTTATATTTTAGTGTTATATATTCAACTGTCAAAGCTAATCAATGTCAAATTAAAAGTAATAATTACGAAAAAATAATTTCTAAAATAATAAGTACACGTTAATTCTTTTTGGTTTGGTAGGACGGTTCTTACTGGCCCCTAATGACAAGAGGCGTATACTAATTAGTGGTAAAAGATTATAAATTTCAAATTTCAGACTTTGTATGATATTTTAGCGCTATATACCAACTTCAAAGCTAATCAGTATCTCGTTGAAAGTAATAATTATGAACAAATAATGTCTAAAATAATAAGTACAGGTTACTTAATCTTTTTGTGGGGCCGGGCCCCACTGGCCCTTAATGACGAGCCGCCCCTGTATAGTATATTTTTACATTCTTCTTCGAACGCTTCATATCGACCACTTGTTAAATCACGTTTTGTCATTTCTATATGATCTGAGTCTAAGAGCGATTGTACGTTGTGCCAGTTATGCGAATACAAGTAGGCCAGCAGACCCGATTTCTGGTAGACTTTCTATTTACTAGGTAGCTTCCTAGGCCCTACCTTAATCGTCTCTTACTACATGTCTTGTATTAGGTCGATGGTCTCTTACTACATGTCTTGTATTAGGTCGATGGTCTCTTACTACATGTCTTGTATTAGGTCGATGGTCTCTTACTACATGTCTTGTATTAGGTCGATGGTCTCTTACTACATGTCTTGTATTAGGTCGATGGTCTCTTACTACATGTCTTGTATTAGGTCGATGGTCTCTTACTACATGTCTTGTATTAGGTCGATGGTCTCTTACTACATGTCTTGTATTAGGTCGATGAGTCTCTTAACTACATGTCTTAGTATTAGGTCGATGGTCTTTGCTACATGTCTTGTATTAGGTCGATGGTCTTTTACTGTGTGTATGAACTTTTCTATGTAGATTAGGTCGATGGTCTCCTTACTCAAATGCTTTATTCGATGGTCTCTTACTACATGTCTTGTATTAGGTCGATGGTCTCTTACTACATGTCTTGTATTAGGTCGATGGTCTCTTACTACATGTCTTGTATTAGGTCGATGGTCTCTTACTACATGTCTTGTATTAGGTCGATGTGTTACATTTCTTTGCTCCCCTTGCGAACCACGGTGACAGGGGCGTATATTTGCATCAAATTCATCGTCAAGGAAGTAAGTAATCTTTCGCTCGCTCTAACTATTATTATGTTCCTGTTATGAAAGATACGATTTTTACTGTGTTTATGTATAACTTTTTCTCAATACAAAGAAAACTAAGATTATGCACACCGACAAAGGAAAATCTCAATCCAAAATTACCATCAATAATGAAGACATTCGCCCAAGTGGTTACCGGGGCCCAAATGTGGGTGTAAAGAATAGAACCACTGTTACCTGCCATGCATGTCGTAAGAGGCGACTAAGGAGGTTGGCCGTGGGGCTAGCTACCACACCCTGTAAAAAAGACTAGATGGCTACAGAAACAACAACCAGAGAAATTCATAGCTCACCACCTGAGGAAAAGAAGGACTCACAAGGAGGGACTCATGAAGTGACCCGGTAGAAAATGGAGAGAGAGTGGAGAGATCTGGAAAGGATGGCCTTGGATAAGCGAGCTTGGAAGGACTTGATTTCGGACCTATGCTTCTCTAGGGGCGAAGGAAGAAGAAGAAGAATGAAGACATTGAAAACATCACAAATTTGGAATATCTTGGTTCTATAATTAGCAACAATGGAGATGTATGAAAGAAGTTAGAAGTAGATTAGCCATGGCTTTCTAGAGGGTAGTCAGCATGAAGAAACTATAGCACGACACAAGCAAAATTGTACGAAAGAAGTTAGAAGAGATAGAGGCTTTAGAGGTAGTCACATGGAAGCTTGGCGACACAAGAAGATTCGAGAGAGAGAGATAGCATCTTAGGTAGTCAGCATGAAGAAGCTATGGCACGACACAAGAAAGATTGTAGAAAGAAGTTAGAAGTAGACTAGCATGGCTTTCTAGAGGGTAGTCAGCATGAAGAACTATGGCACGACACAAGTAAAGATTGTAGAAAGAAGTTAGAAGAGACTAGCCATGGCTTTCGAAGGGTATCACATGAAGAAGTAGGCACACACAGAAATTGTGGAAGAAAGTAGACTAGCCATGGCTTTAGAAGGTAGTCAGCATGAAGAGCTATGCACGACACAAGTAAGATTTTACGAAGAAGATAGACTAGCCATGGCTTTCTAGAAGGTAGTCATCATGAAGAAGCTATGGCACGACACAAGTAAAGATTGTAGAAAGAAGTTAGAAGAGACTAGCCATGGCTTCTAGAAGGTAGTCAGCATGAAGAAACTATGGCATGACACAAGCAAAGATTGTATGAAAGAAGTTAGAAGTAGACTAGCCATGACTTTCTAGAAGGTAGTCAGCATGAAGAACTATGGCACGACACAAGTAAGATTGTACGAAAGAGTTAGAAGAGACTAGCCATGGCTTCGAGGTAGTCAGCATGAAGAACTATGGCAGACACAAGAAAGATTGTATGAAAGAAGTTAGAAGTAGACTAGCCATGGCTTTCAGAAGGGTAGTCAGCATGAAGAAATGCTACAAGTAAAATTGAAGAAGTAAGAAATAGCATGGCTTCGAAGGTAGTCAACATGAAGAACTTGTATGACACAAGTAAGATGTACGAAAGTAAGTAGACTAGCCATGGCTTTCTAGAAGGGTAGTCAGCATGAAGAAACTATGGCACGACACAAGCAAAGATTGTAGGAAAGAAGTTAGAAGAAGACTAGCCATGGCTTTCCAGACGGTGGTCAGCATGAAGAAACTATAGCACGACACAAGCAAAGAAACAAAAGTAAAACTTCTGAGAACATGCATATTCCTTGTGGCAACATATGGATGCGAGTCATGGACCATAACACAAACATTAAAGAACAAAATGATAGCTTTTGAAACAAGATGTTACAGAGAAGTTCTTAGAACATCCTGGACAGAGAAGAGAAAAACAAAGACATCCTACAATACCTGTATATCGAGGAGCATTGCCTTATAAATAACATCTTGTCCCAGAAGATGAAATATTTTGATCATGTTAAACGTCACAGTGTTTTGGAGAGAACGATAATGGAAGGCATAGTTCCTGGAGTACGAGGCAGGGGACGACCAAGTGGAAGATGGCAGCAGGACATCAAAGAAACCTTGAACATGACGACGGAGTAGGCGGTAGAACCAGCAATAGGCAGCAAGTTTTTCAGGCAGGATGTGTAATGAAAGCAAAGTTCTATAAAAGGACATGCTATTACTTGACACAGACTCAAATTGACAACTAATTACGTTAGTTGTATGGCTTGACTTATTCCTCTCCGCTCCTCGTGACATGCTATTACTTGACACAGACTCAAATTGACAACTAACTACTTTACTAGTATGGCTTGACTTATTCCTCTCCGCTCCTCGTGGAGCATGAGGCCTCAACAGTTGTTAGCCACTTTTCTCTGTCTCTGGCTTTTTTCTCTATGGTCTCCCAGGATAGTCGAGCACTCTTCAATTTCTCAAGAAGACTTCGTCTCCAGGTTTCCCCAGTTCGTCCTCTTTTTCATTGTCCTTTCGGGTTCCAACTTTAGTAGTATACAAGTTGATATGTGAAAACGTTAGAAGTAGAAGAAGAAGAAGACAAGTCACCACATAAATTTCCCTATCAGATCCGTCCGTCTCCATAATGGTTTCAGTTTCAGTTTGGAATATCTTCATTGCACTCCAGACATATCCATAGGTGCTCCGATCTCCTTCGCAATATCTCCAACAGCGTCCAGAGACTGACCACACCAGTTCGATGTTGATTGATGTCTCATACCTGTTGTACTGTTCTTTCTGGCCACTCCAATCTTCAATCAAAGTTACTGCAAAGTACTAGTTAACGTGGATTGGTTTAAATGAAAATCTTCATTGCGACCAGACTCTACGAGGACGTTCAAAATGTCAGCTCTATCCACTGATTGACCCCCTGATATATAGCAGATCCAGCCATCCAGCCTGTCTGCTTCTGCTCTCTTATTGACGTAATGGTTTTCCAATGTCCAGTGCACCTCTTCTTCTTTTTCTGCGATCAACTTCTGCTATGCGACTACTCTGGTATGTGTAATAAACAGGGTGGTGCGCTTGAGTTCTTTACTGGTTCCCCCATAGTTTGTCTTGTAGGGTTGTTTCTGTTGGCCAGATCTCCATTCTCACACTGCTCAGACTGGGGCAGTCTCGCAAGATGTGCTCTGGGGACTGCTTTGGTGCTCCACAAGTGCAGGCAGCCGAGTCCATGAGATCCAGTCTATGGAGGTTATCCAGTGCATTACCGCCTTCCACAGTAGTTGCTATCTGCTTTTGTTAAAGTTTAAGTCTGTCTGTTTTAGTGTTATAAATAGTTAACTTCGTTCGTCTTCTGTATGGTTTAATTCGAATCTTGATTTGTCAACCGTGCGTTTGTTATGTGTATTCAGAAAATGGCGGACAACGGTTATGACGAACAAGCTCAATCTGCCGTATGCAGTTATATTGCGAGTGCAGAAAGCAGGATTTTGCCGTGATTGATTCGACAAGAATTGCAATTCAAGTGATGAACAGTTGTGTGTTGCTACATTCGTGATGGCCATATGCATTTTATTCGGTGCAGGTTGCTTTTTTGTGGCGGTACGCGGCTGTTTAATTCTGGAATTAGTTCACACAGGAAACTTTTCACAGTTGTTGGCATTTCGTGTGATATTCATTGGCACAGGAACGGAGCAATTATGGGGTGACCCGTTGCAGTGAAGTTGGAACCGTACTTATGAATTATGAATTATGAATTTTGAATTATCTTGACTATGCCCCAATCATTGATGTTTGAATATTGTTGATATTTCTACAGGCGGTAAAGCTTTTGGGCAGTACTTAACGAAATGGGAGAAACAGTTAGATGACGTTAATCAGGTGAACTTGCAATGTATTATATGTGTGTTATATGTCTGTTCTTATCCATCTATCCATCTTTTCGTGGGCTTCTCTCGCATTCTTTCCTGATGTTCTGTTGTAAAGCTCATTATGCAGGTTGGTGCATTTATGTGTGTTATATATGTATTATATGTGTGTTATATATGTGTTATATATGCGTTATATGTGTGATTATTTTATGTGTTATATTGTATTATATGTGTATTATATATGTATTATATGTGTGTTATATGTGTGTTACATATGTATTATATGTGTGTTATATATGTGTTATATATGTATTATATGTGTGTTATATATGTGTGTTATATGTGTGTTATATATGTATTATATGTGTGTTATATGTGTGTTATATGTGTGTGTTATATATGTATTATATGTGTGTTATATGTGTGTTATATGTGTGTTATATATGTGTTATATGTGTGTCAAAAATTGTATAAAGGTGAAGGAATGACTTCAATGCACCGGGTTATCTCATATGGCCCATCATATAACTGATAACTTGTATATTTCATCAACTATTTTGTTATGTTAAAGATTTTTGTAGTTTCTTGAAATGATAATATTTACATTTGATAAAAATTGTGACACGTGATTAACCTTTGACCTTACCTTCAGGAATTTATAGATGACGAGTATTTCAATGACGTTGATGACTTGGCGTTCAAACTTCAAGAATACAAAGGTAACTAACTCATGTAATATTTTCTTGTAGATTTAAAACATAAGTTTAGTCCCTTTCTTCATTTTTTTCCTCTAATGTTGTTTTCCCCTACAGCGGCGTTTCCCAAAGTGGGCGGTACCGTCCCCTGTGGGCGCTGAAGCCTTCCAGGAGGGGGACGATAGTGGGTTCTGAATCATTTGGGGGATTTTTTTTTCGTGATTTTGCGATTGAATAGTCATTAAAAAATTGAATTCTGTATTTTAATTGATCTTATGCCCATCTTACATTATCCATTTTTTCATCAATTTTCTATTTCATGTATATAACCATTTAAAAATTGACCATGTATTACAGAAATATATATCAGTTTTCTATGTCAAAGTAAAAATAGAGCATGAATATATGTGTGTGGGGAGGGGAGGAAGGGCCATTGGCAAACTGTTATAATGGGGAGCGGGCGTTACAAACTTTATGTCGTGCAAAGTGGGCGGTGGTCCGAAAAAGTTTGGGAATCTATGCTCTACAGCGTCAGAATAAAAATAGATTTATAGAACGTGCTTTTGTGCGTGATTCATAAATAGTGTTTTTCGTTGTCTCTGTTATTTCTGAAGTCCACCTTTTAGGTGGGGGAACTTATAACTTTTATCAGCTGTATCGGAGTAGCACTGCCCATTGAAACACACTGTCTGTTGGTAACCTGCTTATCAGCTGTATCGGAGTAGCACTGCCCATTGAAACACACTGTCTGTTGGTAACCTGCTTATGTGGCAGAATCATTTAATTTGTTGTTTTATTGATAAAGTTTAGTACTGATGTTGTACCCACTTTTTCCTGATGTCTTCATTTCTAAACCGGTCTCTTCTTGTTACCCCATCATTCTAATAAACACTTCATCTCTGTCGTGACTAGTTTTCTTCTATCATTTATTGTCAGTGTCCAGGTTTGGCACTGATAGCACAATGTTGGGAGAAAGATTATTGCTCTTTTAGTGTTCATGGTGACATGTTTGCATTTTAAAATTGCCGCCATTTGTCCTAGTGTTTGATTTGCTTTGTTGCATCTGTATTTTAATTTCGTAAGTTTTCTTCCATTCGATGAAAAAAATACTCTATGAGTATGTAAAATCTTTGACTTGTTTTAATTGATTTTTTTAAAAAGGAGATATTGGTGGTGTTTTTCCTCTCTAGCGAATGTCATTACTGTGGTTTTGTCGATGTTTATTCTCATATTTTATTCATTGCATGTTAACTGGAGTCTGTTATTGTGTTGCTGTAGATGTTCCTCTGTTGTTGATATGATTGCCTGATTCCTTGGGGGTGTGTAAAGTATATTCAGTTGCATCCCTTCATGAGAGAGTCTGTAGTTAACTCGTATGTGAACAGACATAACCATATGAAGGTGGGATGTTGTTTTTGTATCATAAGAAATAACAATGCTCTTTTCTCTGTCTCCGATTGTATTTTTTTTCTTCAGGTTATCTCTGGGATTTCTAGCAATATTTTGTCCATCTTTTGTGAGCATGTTCAAGCCACTGATGTTATGCTTTCCACTTTTCTGGGTCCATATCTCGTTAAACTTATATGTTTTACAATGACAGTAATTTATATTGAATGTGATTTACACTGTCTGTCATTCATACTGTATGTGATTTATGCTGTATGATCTCAGCTTTAACTGTCCGTTTTCAAATTCATATTTAAGAAGCCTTATAATCTTTTGTGGGTCTGTGACTTGGGGATAGTGACTCGGTCTATTAACCCCGACGTTCTGAGTTCGAATCACGCTGCGGACAGTGTGGTTGCAAATTTTCGCGTGAATTTTACAAAAAGGACGATGGCACCACCCGTTCAGAAAGCAATGGCAAACTACTGAACGTAATAATGCCTAGAAAAATCACAAACAGCGTTACAAAGCTGGGGTTGATTCGCAAAGTCCTATAAAGGATATGCAATTAATTTTTATAATCTTTACCAAATTCTAGTTTTTGAATTATTTGATGTGTTCTGAATGTGTTTTTTGTGTATTCTCTTTCAGCCAAGTTTATTGAATGTGACCGTGATCTGTCTGGAGATTTGAGTATGTATTCAATATGTTGTTGTTGTTTGTTGATATGTCAACAGTTTTCATCATATGTGTAGTCACATATTAACATTCTTCTTCTTCTTCTTCGAACGTACCATATCGATCACTTGTTAAATCACTTTTTGTGTGATTTGTATGTGATCTTAGATTATCATAGACAGAGAAAAGAACAAATGCTTCTGTTCTGCAAACAGCTTGATATTAAAGAAAGTTGGCTATTAAAGAACATAAAATCAAGAAAAGTTAAATATTTCAGACACATCAAACGACATGAGTGCCTAGAGAAGATAATTTTGGAAGGAATGATGTCTGGAAGAAGAATGAGAGGAAGACCTAGAAGACGATGGGTGCAAGATGTCATTGACGATCTGAGAATCACTGCTGCTGACACCGGTCAACATGCACATAGTAGAGAGTTTTTCAGGACTGCTGTCATGGGAGCCAAGTTTCGGAAGCGACAAGATACTTGATGATGATGATGTGATCTGAGCCTAAGAGCGATTGTACGTTGTGCTAGTTATGCGCCTACAAGTAGTCCAGTACATCTGATTGTTGCGACGCTTTTTATTTTTAAATTTAAACTCCGTATAACTGTCGAGAACACCCAAAGTAACTTAGAAGATTGTAACAATATTTTGTAGATATTTATTTTCAATTTAAACTATAACTGTCGAGAACACCAAAGTAACTAGAAGATGTAACAATATTTGTAATATTTTTTTCAATTTAAACTCCGTATAACTGTCGAGAACACCCAAAGTAACTTAGAAGATTGTAACAATATTTTGTAGATATTTTATTTTTCAATTTAAACTCCGTATAACTGTCGAGAACACCCAAAGTAACTTAGAAGATTGTAACAATATTTTGTAGATATTTTATTTTTCAATTTAAACTCCGTATAACTGTCGAGAACACCCAAAGTAACTTAGAAGATTGTAACAATATTTTGTAGATATTTTATTTTTCAATTTAAACTCCGTATAACTGTCGAGAACACCCAAAGTAACTTAGAAGATTGTAACAATATTTTGTAGATATTTTATTTTTCAATTTAAACTCCGTATAACTGTCGAGAACACCCAAAGTAACTTAGAAGATTGTAACAATATTTTGTAGATATTTTATTTTTAAATTTAAACTCTGTATAACTGTCGAGAACACCCAAAGTAACTTAGAAGATTGTAACAATATTTTGTAGATATTTTATTTTTTAAGGTTTTTAATGAATTTTGCCTGAGCTGAGCAAGTAATGGTAAGAAAATGAGGAACTTATGGAGAGAACAAGACATGAAGACGCTGGAGAGAACAAGACAGATTCCAGTGAACGAACAGGTTAAAAGAAGACGCTGACGCTGGATAGGACACACTTTGCGAAAACCGGAGGGAATATAACAAGAGGGTCCTTGCCTGGAATCCGCAGGGTCAGCGAAAGAAGGGGAGGCCGAGAAATACAGGGAGACGAGATTTGAAGGCGGAGATCAACAATATAAAGAGGAGTTGGAGGGAGCTGCAGGAGATAGCTAGAGATAGGAGGACTTGTCATTGGTTGAGAGCCTATGCCCCAATCCGGGGTAAAAAGGCAAAGAGAGAGAGAGAGAGAGAGTAATGGTAAGACGAAACTGGGTGGAGGTACTGGTGCAGACAGTTATCAGAGAAATCTTCATTTTTGTCCCTGGGCACGCAGGCGTCAGGGGTAATGAGCGAGCTGATAGAGTGGTTGGCATAGCTTTGGTATCAGAAAATATGCAATGTACCGAAATGACATTCTTAACATTATCATAGTCTTTCCGCACGGAGGAGTTTCTGGGTTTGTGGGTCTCATTCGTTGATCAGATTGAGAGAGATGGGTGTCGATATTAGCAGTGGCGGCTCGTCATTAAGGGTCACTGGGGCCGGGCCCTACAAAAAATAATATGAAACGTGTATTTATTATTTTACAAATTAAAACATAACAACCCAAAACCATGATTTTTCAGAAAATGTATGTCTGTGCCTCCACCAACAAAAATGTATGTTTGCCTCCACCAACAAAAATGTATGTTTGCCTCCACCAACAAAAATTATCACGATCTGCCACTGGATATTAGTACAACCGAATAAAAGGACATACTAAATATGCAAAAAAGATTGATTAATCAACACGTAATCGAACGATTGATTAATCGAACTTTCGTGTTGGCCACTGGATATTGCTGGATTTGTTGAGGTGAAGATCGGAGCACTTGTGGACATGTCCTTAGTGTTATAATGATGAAGGGGCCTCTATAGCGTAGAGGTTAGTTGCTCGACTCTTGTGCCAAAGGTAACCAGTTCACTCCTTCGTGGATCCATCAGAATATTTTTCTAGAGATCTCAGTGTAGGTGAGATCAAGTTTCTAGCCCTATCAGAGGCGGACGATAAAACGTAGGTCCCGTGCTCAATTTGAGAACGTAAAAGAACCGTTGACAGTTCAAAATCGAAAAGAGCAGGCTGGAAAGCCGCTGCCCGGCAAAATTCATTAGAAAAAATTTTTTAAATAAAATTCCTACAAAATATCTTCATCATCTTTAAAATGACATAGAGGACTCTTGCCGGTGCTACGGAGTTTGTGCACTGCTGCTGAGATCTTCCTGTTTAAGAGAGGGGTCGTAGCAAACATGGTTACTCAACGAAGTGCAATGATGAGTGTCCTATCGATAAATCAATCAATCAATCAATCAATCAATTAATCAATCAATCATTTAATGTTATAATGATAGTCCTCATTTAACTGGTAACTCTTCTCTGTTATCAGATGTCATGGACGTGAAGTACCTGTTGGAGCATCTAGGTCAAGCTAAGACACACCTGGAGGTCGTGAAAATGATTAAGGAAGTTGATTCAACCCAGAGAGAAGCTATAAATTACACCGACTTTGTGAAAATGATGTTGGGACCAAAGTCAACCGTTCTGAAGATGAAGATGGGGGCAGGAATGATGATTGGCTGTGAAGATGATGTTGACCAAAGTCAACCGTCCTGAAGATGGATTGTGGTGCATGTGAATGATGATGGCTTAAAATGATGTTGGGACCAAAGTCAACCGTCTGAAGATGCATTGTGTGGCATGGAATGATGATGTGGCTGTGAAGATGATGTTGGACCAAGTCAACCGTCTGAAGATGTATTTGTGGTGCATGTGGAATGATGATGTGGTTGTGATGTAGAATGATGATGTGGTTGTGAAGATGATGTTGGAACCAAAGTCAACCGACCTGAAGATGTAAGTATTGTGTGGCGCATGTGAATAATGATGTGGCTGTGATGTGGAATGATGATGTGGTTGTGATGTGGAATGATGATGTGGCTGTGATGTTGAACACAGAAAGATACAATATTTCTCTCGTACTGAAATACATGTTACACGGGATTAGCATAGAAGGAGAAGATGGAGATATGTTGTGCATACTTTAAGAAGAAATGATCAAAGATTAACAGATTGAGTATTGAGGGGGGAAGCAAAGGTTTCAAGAAAGAGAGGACGGCCTAGGGAAACCCTGAAACAAACTTTACTGAGAGAGGAAACGAAATATAGGACTCAATTCCATGGAAGATAGTGAACGAGTTGCCCAATACAGAGCGGTATGGAGAAATTAATTGCAGGCCCTAAGTGACATGTAACGGTACGAGAGAAATATATATATTTGTTTGTAATTACTATATACTACGCCCGAGTGGTTACCGAGGCTCAAATTTGGGGTGTAACGAATAGAACCACTGTTACCTGCCACGCATGTCGTAAGAGACGACTAAGGGGGTTTGGCTGAAATCGGATGCACGTGTCCTAAACGTGTAGAAGTCTATGCGTTTAGGGCCTACCAAACCAATGTGCAACGTATACACGTTCTTGGCAAAGATCAAACATATCACAAAGAATGATTAAAATTGGTTGTAAAGAACGAACGCAAAGCAAGAAGTAAACGATATACTATTCGGACGTATAGTATTATCCTGTGGTCAATATTCTCTGTGTCATTTCTCTTAGTTTTTCCATCTCTTTCTGATGTATTTTGGTGCCAACTACGCCCGTGTGGTGCCGGGGCCCGCAAGGGAAGCAAACAATAATACTACTGCAAGCTACAATGCATGTCGTAAGAGGCGACTGATGTAGCCCATAGGGATGCTACCCTAGTAAATAAAAGCAGCGCATAAATCAGATGTACTGGCCTACTTGTAGGCGCATAACTGACACAGCGTACAATCGCTCTTAGGCTCAGATCACATACGAATCACACAGAGTGGTTGACAAGTCGTCGATTTGGAGCGTTTGAAGAAGAAGAAGAAGGTGCCAACTAAAGTGATTTTGGTGGAAATTTGTTGCTAATTTCGAGAATGTTCTAAACGCATGTCCACCATTTTTTTAATTCAACTTTTAATATTTTTATTTCATCAAATTTGTCCTTGTTATCTTCACTACAGAATTCTTCTGTTTGAAGGCTTAGGAAAGCCTAAAGCTAAACCAACTGGCGTACCTCCGAAACGTGATCTGGCAAGCTTACCCTAACCTACTTAACGAAAGTGCTTACAAATAACAAAGGGCAGCTGTACGAAAGTTTCCGACAAAAACAGAACAACATATGTCCGCAAATAACACATTTTAACGAAAGAAAAGTACGCAACATTATTGTCAAAATCTGGATGAATTGAAAGTACCAGATTTAGCAATGTTTTCCATGTATCTTATTGTGCCAGTATTATTTTCATTAAATATTTAGTATCAAAGCACCTCAGATTTAAGGAACTGTGATGTGAAAATCACTAGTACCATTACAGGAGAAGCCTCCTGGAGATTCTAGCAGCCTTATTCTGAGTGCTAGCAGTTTCGTTATGAGACAACCATTTCCTTAGATTCTTTACATTTTTTGCCGATTCTATTTATGTATGTAAAATGGAAAAATATATTGTTTACACGCGTTTGTGAGTGTGTGCAAGATGAATAAATATGACTAGTGCATTTAGTATGACAAGTAGCATGGCAATGGAGGTACTTGCGTTGACTAATGCACTACGTTGGCTGGAGTCACAAAACTACACTCATGCGTGCATTCTGAACGATTCATTGATATGATCCGAAAGGTGGAGGCTGGTTCGGTGCGCAGGCAATGGACTGAATCACTACAAGCATCAACAATTTGCAGAATCACACTTATCTTCGTTCCAGGGCACATTGGTGTCGTTGGCAATGAAAGAGCAGACAGGCTGGCTGGCTCTGCCGCCATATCAGAGGGCCAGCCAATGGATAGAGCTGATATTTTGCCCTCATAGAGTATGGCCGCAAAGAATATGTTCATTTAAACCAATCCACGTCAACTACTAGATTGCAGGAGCTGGGTTTGAAGATTGGAGTAGCAAGAAAAGAACAGCATAACAGGTACGTGAGCAGGCTCATCAATCAAAATCGAACTGGTACGGTCAGTCGCTGGAGGCTGTTGGAGATATTGAGAAGTAGATCGGAACACCTATGGACATGTCCGGAGTGCAATGAAGATATTCCAAACTGAAAATGACTAGTGCACACTAAATGCATTTGGTCGTCCATTTGTGTTTCATTTTAATTTGTCACTTCTGTTTGTTCGTTTGCTTGATAAAGGCCTTGTTGGTCGAAACGTTGCTGTATTTTGTCATTGTTTTTGTAATTTGTAAAACTACAGTACTTTGTAATTGCGTGTTTCACTAAATGCATCAAACTCTGGTGTGCAAACTATGATATTAATACTTTCTGTATGTCTAAGTAATGTGTTGTATGTTTAGTTTTGATTCATATATTATGGATGATTGTTAAAGATATAGAAAGTATGTTGGATGTAGTTGAAAATAAATGTCTTCGAAAAATAATGAACATAAAATGAGACGAATTCAGAAGAAGTGATGAAATCAGAGAAATGTCTGGTCAACCACTAGTAGCAACTGCTATAAGAAGGAGAAGATGGAGATATGTTGGGCATATCTTGTGAAGAGATGTCTGGTGAACCACTAGTAACAACTGTTATAGGAAAGAGAAGATGGAGATATGTTGGGCATACCTTGAGAAGAGATGTCTGGTCAACCACTAGCAACAGCTGTTATTAGAAAGAGATGGAGATATGTTGTGCATGCCTTGAGAAGAGATGTCTGATCAACCACTAGCAACAACTGTTATTAGAAAGAGATGGAGATATGTTGGGCATGCCTTGAGAAGAGATGTCTGATCAACCACTAGCAACAACTGTTATAAGAAGAGATGGAGATATGTTGGGCATGCTGAGAAAGATGTCTGATCAACCACTAGCAACAACTGTTATAAGAAAGAGATGGAGATATGTTGGGCATGCCTTGAGAAGAGATGTCTGATCAACCACTAGCAACAACTGTTATAAGAAAGAGATGGAGATATGTTGGGCATGCTTTGAGAAGAGATGTCTGATCAACCACTAGCAACAACTGTTATTAGAAAGAGATGGAGATATGTTGGGCATGCCTTGAGAAGAGATGTCTGATCAACCACTAGCAACAACTGTTATAAGAAAGAGATGGAGATATGTTGGGCATGCCTTGAGAAGAAATCATCATAGAATCACAAAGCAGGCATTAAAGTGGATGCAAAGGGTTCAAGAAAAATGGACGTCACTGGGAAACCCTGAAAGGAATTTACTGAGACAGGCAAGAAATTTCGACTCAATTTATGGAAGAAGTCCATGACAGATCGGCATGGAATAATTACATACAGGCTCTATGTAACATATAGCGGTACGAGATGAATATTTATACATATATATTATATGCTATTGTTTTTAAAGATTTTCATATGTTTTTAAAAGTATAATCTTTGGCGATAATATACAACATGACTGCTCGCATTATGAAATGTATGTTTTCCTAATTCATTCTCTCTTCTCTCTCTCTCTCTCTCTCTTCTCTCTTATCTCTCTCTCTTTATTCTCTCCTTATAAATTATTTCTCATATTTCATTCTTCTCTTTCTCTCTCTCTTTCTCTCTCATTTTATCTCTTCTCTTTTTTCTCTCTCTCTTTTCTCTCCTCTTTTATCTCTTCTCTCTTTACTTTTTCATTCTTTTCTCTCTCTTTCTCTCTCTTTATCTCTCTTCTTCTTTTCTCTCTTCTCTCTCTCTTCTCTCTCTCTCTTTCTCTTCTCTCTCTCTCTTCTCTCTCTCTCTCTTCTTTCTCTCTCTCTCTTCTCTCTCTCTTTCTCTCTCTCTTCTCTCTCTTCTCTTCTCTCTCTCTTCTTTCTTATCTCTCTCTTCTATATTTTAATCTGTCTTTTTTTCTTCGAACGCTGCATATTAATTCGATCCACTCTTTGTAATTTCTATGGGATCTGAGCCTAAGAACGATTGTACTTTGTGTCTACAAGTAGGCCAGCACATCCGATTTCTGTAGCGCTTTTTATTGACTAGGGTAGCCTACCTAGGCCCCTACCTCAGTCGTCTTTTGTCTTGTAGGCAGCAGTGGTATTATTCTTTGCTCCCTTTGTGAGCTCTGGAAACATACAAGCATATTTTCATTTCAATATTTATTTGTCTTCTACTTTTGCTTTCATTATGTTTAACTCTCCTCTCTCTCTCTCTCCCCTCTACTCCCCATCCTTTCTCTCCTTTTCTTTACTATCCTCCTCCCCTCCTCCTCCTTTTCTTTCCTTTATTCTTCTCCTTATCCTCTCCTATTTTCTCTCTATTTTTCTTATCTCTCTCTTTCTCATTCTCTCCCTCTTACTCTCTCTCTCTCTCTTCTCTCTCCCTCTTTCTCTCCCTCTCTCTCTCTTCATCTCTCCCCCTCTCTCCCCTCTCTCTCTCTCTCTCCCTCTCTCCCTCTCTCTCTCCCTCTCTCTCCCTCTCTCTCTCTCCTCTCTCTCTCCCCTCTCTTCCTCTCCTCTCATCTCCCCTCTCTCTCTCCTCTCTCTCTCTCTTCTACTCTCTTTTATTAAAAATAAATATTTGTGTCCCGTATCCTCTTCAGATCTTAGAGTCAATGTTTTGTTACTTATTTGCCCCTTTATAATTTTTAATCCCCAGCAGGCAGGAGGGCTAATTCCATTTAACATGTGTGGAATGTTGAGTGTAGGATTAAACCCACACCTCTCTTGTCTCCTAGTCGATGTGCAAACGCTTACGCATTACATCATTCGTCCTTTTTATTTGTTTAGTTAAACATTTTAAAATTCAGTTTTCAAAATTCTATTTTCCTCTACATTTTATTTTCTCTTCCACTTCCTCTATTCTATATCCTCATTCACTTCATCTCTTCTTTTATCGTTCTTCTATTACCTGGTAAGTCAAGGATTTTCAAATCTGGAAAACTGACAAAGAGATTATGTCATTTTCGGTTGAAACGAAGCCATTACCGAAACGTAGTACAGTTAGCTTTAGCTTACAAAGTAGCTCTAGCGTACAAAGTAGCGTCAGCTTACAAAGTAGCTCTAGCGTACAAAGTAGCGTCAGCTTACAAAGTAGCTCTAGCATACAAGGTATCTCCAGCTAAAAGAGTACTAGCGTACAAAGTAGCGTCAGCTTACAAAGTAGCACTAGCGTACAAAGTCAGCGTCAGCTTACAAAGCAGCACTAGCGTCAAGTAGGTCAGCTTACAAAGTAGCTCTAGCATACGGATCTCCAGCTTACAAAGTAGTACTAGCGTACAAAGTAGCGTCAGCTTACAAAGTAGCTCTAGCATACAAAGTATTCAGCTTTCAAAGTAGTACTAGCGTACAAAGTAGCGTCAGCTTACAAAGTAGCTCTAGCATACAAGGTATCTCCAGCTTACAAAGTAGTACTAGCGTACAAAGTAGCGTCAGCTTACAAAGTAGCACTAGCGTACAAAGTAGCGTCAGCTTACAAAGCAGCACTAGCGTACAAAGTAGCGTCAGCTTACAAAGTAGCTCTAGCATACAAGGTATCTCCAGCTTACAAAGTAGTACTAGCGTACAAAGTAGCGTCAGCTTACAAAGTAGCACTAGCGTACAAAGTAGCGTCAGCTTACAAAGCAGCACTAGCGTACAAAGTAGCGTCAGCTTACAAAGTAGCTCTAGCATACAAGGTATCTCCAGCTACAAGTAGTACTAGCGTACAAAGTAGCGTCAGCTTACAAAGTAGCTCTAGCATACAAAGTATCTCCAGCTTACAAAGTAGTACTAGCGTACAAAGTAGCGTCAGCTTACAAAGTAGCTCTAGCATACAAGGTATCTCCAGCTTACAAAGTAGCTTCAGCTTACAAGTGCTCTAGCGTACAAAGTAGCTCTAGCGACGAATTGATAAGATCTACTATCATTTCCAGATGATTTACTGGAAATCCAGTTCTACTAGGAAGTGAACACCGGTTTCTTGTGCGTCAATGCAACACAGTGCCACTGACAAAACAAACTGCATGCCGTTATTGTTGATTTTCAATGAAACCCATCTTCCGTACCATGATATTAAATTGTTGACTTTCTGTTATGCCATGATGTTAAACTATGTTTCAATCGTGATCCCCGGGCAACATATGTTATCTGAGGCCATGGTTTTAATCAATGTCGTCATCTCTTTTAATAAATACAGAAATACTGACAACAATTATACATTTTTTGGTCTTTGTTTTAATGTTGACAAGATTTCTCTTCTTCTACTTCAGCGATCTCTGGTCATGCGCTTAGTTTACTGTGGAGCACAAACTGGGCAGTCTGCTTCATGTCTGTCAGGTTTCGGATATCTGGTCATGCGCTTAGTTTACTGTGGACCACAAACTAGGCAGTTCGCTTCAGATCTGTGAGGTTTCTGAGCTCTGGTCAAGCGCTTATGTTACTGTGGGCACATACTGGGCAGTCAGTCAGGTTTCCAAAGCTTAGTTTTCAGGTCGACTGGGTGTGGCCACATGTTGCTTCTCAGCTCACACAGGAGAGGACAGTCTTGCAGGATATGCTCTGGTGTCTGTTCCGCCTGCAAACACTGGCAGAGCTGTTTGACTTATTCCTAGTCTATATAAGTGTTTGTTGAGTCTGCAGTGTCCGGTGCGTAGTTGAAATATAATGAGCTGATCTGTTCTGCTTAGGCCTTTGAGGAAGTCTTTTCCATAATCATATCCAGTGTTTGTCTTCCAGTCTACTGCAGATTTTTTCAGTATCATATCCAGTGTTAGTCTTCCAGTCTACTGCAGATTTTCTCTGTATGTTTTTATTTCTCTGTAAATGGGCCATCTCTTTCTTCTCAGGTCTGCATACTGGGGGCAGTTCTGTAGGATATAATTCCTATGATTTCTGCTTCCCCGTTTTTGCCGACCTCTTCCCGAAGTAAGTTTTGGCCACCCTCGTGATGGTAGGTCTGACATTCTTACTGCGTGGCTAAATCTCCGAGGCAGATTAGCGACCGTAGAATCCGTTATCCCATTTCTCATTGTGAGGGTCGTTGCACCATGTTATGCGCCTTACGGCCTGGTGCATTCGTTTTCCGCAAGCATTTGTTTCGGGTTAGCATTCCCTAGCAGACACGTGCATCCAATTTCAGTTATACCTCCTTAGTCGCATCTTACGACATGCATGGCAGGTAACAGTGGTTCTATTCTTCACACCCAAATTTTGGCTCCGGCAACCACTGGAGAGTAAACAATTCCAAATTTGATCAGGTTTCCGGCCAGTTATGTGGTCTAATTTAGAGTTGTCTATGCTCGATCGATCCACAAGGGAAACGAACAGCGTACTCTGCAGTTTGAAGTTAGAGACAAGAACATTACCTTCACACCCTCCTTCCTGAGAGCCATCCAGTAAGTGAAGCTAAAGCAGCTTCTACTGTTTCCTCAGAGCCAACTATAAACTTATGGGCCTTCGGACTCAGATAAGAATTATGGAAATCAGACCACAACTACACCACGTGACCTCGCATTCTAGTATTGGTGTATATAGACGATTTCATTTTAAAATCAACATAAAATGTTAAATCGAAGTTATATTATGCAACAAGTTAAGTTTAACAATAAGGAATATCAACATTATGAATATTTTCACCAATAAATAACCATAGACTCACAGAATTGAGTAAAATTGCAAAAAAAAGCTTACAGTGCTCTATCAAACATATATTTTCCAGCCCCCAACTTAAACTAGGTCATGGATTTATCCGTTAGTTGTCAGTCCCAGTTAAAGTTGGCTGTGGTTTCCTCCAGTCATGGGACAAAGAATTGCTTTCCCATCCGTACCCCTGTATTGAATGATTTTCTCTATCGCTCCCGGTGTAGTGTGACCATTAACGTGAATGCCTAGTAACTCTCAACAACACAATATGAACCATTCAAAACCAAAGCTTTAACTATTCAAGAAGACGACGGTAGCAATGGACTCAATAAAGCGTGATGAAAATAACAAGTTTATACTTGAGAATCCAGTCGTGTCCATCCTTGTCAATATATCACCAAAATTCCTCCCGAAATAACCTTGGATACCAGGGGACGATGTTTGGATTTTTACTTCCGGAAAAGAATACAGGTTATAGATAATTCTAGGAAAGAAAAGAATATCTAAAAAATGTGGGATTAGTTTATAGTGACCGGGAATGTTTAACTTTTTAGTCTGCTTACTTCAACGTTATTAACTCACTAATTGTACCATCATCACTGCACTTTGGTGAGTAACCATGCGCGCTCTTTTTTACACAGGAAGATCTCAGGACACGAGCTCTGTAGCACCGGTGAGGGTCTCCGATGTCATTTTAGAGGAATTTTATTAAACATTTAAAAAAAAATGAATTTGCCCTTTAACGTGCTCAACTTGAACACAGGATCTACGTTTTATCTTCCGTCTCCGATAGGACTAGGAACTCGATCTCACCTACACTGCGATCAGGGATCTCTGGAAAAATATCTACAGTTTAAAAGCAACAAAAACCAGTTTTCTGCAAACAATGTACAACTATTTATAGTAATAATATTTCCATACCAATTCCTACTTTTCTTCAAACGCTCCACATCGATCACTTTTTAACCACTCTGTGTGATTTGTATGTGATCTGAGTCTAAGAACGATTGTACGTTGTGCCAGTTATGCTCCTACAAGTAGTCCGGCACATCCGATTTCTGCTACTTTTTTATTTACTAGGGTAGCTTCCCTTGACCCCATCATCTGTCGCCTCTTACAACATGCCTTGCATGTCGCAGTGGTACTATTCTTTGCTTCCCTTGCGGGTTCCGTCACCACAGGGGCGTCCCTACCAATAAATTTGCGCTTCTGTAGCTTCAGAAGTAGTAAGATCGATCCCAACCCAAGAGTACCTGGTTGAAACTCCCGGCGAGCATTTTGAAGCAAATTCATTCCCTGGATTTTTGCGAGCGGTAAAAAAAGACTCTACCGCTCAAAAAGCACTGAACGATTAAGTGATGCTTAGAAAATCATTTACTATTGTTGATAGAGACGTCTTGTAAAGGATATGTCACGATTTTTCAATAAATTCTGAATTGGTTTACTCACTTTGGCCAGGTAAGTCGAAGGTCGTGTTTGGCCAGGTAAGTCCAAGGTCGTTGGTTCGAATCCGGACTGCACCGTTCTGTTCACGAGTGCAGTTTTTTCCAGAGATCCCTAGGATTGTTACTGGAGCTAAGAAGTTCGTGCAATACTCTCGGCAGGTGGAGTACCATTTTTGTGGAGGGGACTGAGCCATATGGGGTAAAACCCGGTGCAATGAAGTCAATCTTTCGGCTTTAAAACACTTTTAATCTTAATGCCATATTCTTAGTATAACTTCATGATTTGTCAGTCGAGATTTCTATGAGGTTAGCTACAAGAAGCGGTAAACAAAGATATTTCATTGTAAGAAATCCAACATGGGATTGTCTAACCTGAGAATAGGTTTAGGCTTTTCCTGTTAGTATAACCTTTGAACGCTACTTTGATGTTGCATCAAGATGGATTCACTAGAACCGAAACGATCTTAATTCTTGTGTATGCTTTGTCTGCTCTTGTGAATTTTATCATTTGTCTTCTGTTGTATTCAGCTCAGAAGTACTTGTCTCCCTTCATATTGTGAATTCTATCATTATTGTCTCCCCTTGTAGTATATTGTCTCCCATGGCTACGTGTTTTATCTTTGTCGGCTGCCTTTATTATCTGTACTAACGGTATTGAGAAGCCAATGGACAGGTTATGGTGCCCTTGTTTTAAAAAAAAAAATCTAGTGTCTGAAATTGCAGTGGGATCGATCCTTCTTGTCTTTAGAAATCCAGGGAGTTCTATCTTCTTTCTTTATTTTGTCGTCACACTGCTACCGGATTGTTGTCCAGTGTCGTCACACTGCTACCGGATTGTTGTCCAGTGTCGTCACACTACTACCGGGTTGTTGTCCAGTGTCGTCACACTGCTACCGGGTTGTTGTCCAGTGTCGTCACACTGCTACCGGGTTGTTGTCCAGTGTCGTCCCACTGCTACCGGGTTGTTGCCCAGTGTCGTGGCTTTCTGTTTTTGTCTTGAGCTGTTCTGGTGGCTTGAGTCATTGTTATTTTTGATCTTTAACAGGATTCTGCTATGCCATCTAACCCTCTTTTTCGTGGTCTTCCTCTCGCCTTCTTCCTGATGTTCTGTTGTAGAAGACTCTGTATACTGTGGAGTTTGGTCGCATTCTTTTGTTCAGCACAAATCCACTTTCATTCTTATGCTGATTTCTTCAATGTAATTCAAGCAAGATTCTGTACCAACTTTCTTTCTTATGCTGATGTTGATGACTTTGTTTCTCAATGTAATTCAAGCAAGATTCTGTCCAACTTTCTTTCTTATGCTGATGTTGATGACTTTTTCATGTATTCTAGCTGATTGGATTGTTCTAATTCAAGCAAGATTCTGTACCAACTTTCTTTCTTATGCTGATGTTGATGACTTTGTTTCTCAGTGTAATTCAAGCAAGATTCTGTACCAACTTTCTTTCTTATGCTGATGTTGGTGACTTTGTTTCTCAATGTAATTCAAGCAAGATTCTGTACCAACTTTCTTTCTTATGCTGATGTTGGTGACTTTGTTTCTCAATGTAATTCAAGCAAGATTCTGTACCAACTTTCTTTCTTATGCTGATGGTGGTGACTTTGTTTCTCAATGTAATTCAAGCAAGATTCTGTTCCAACTTTCTTTCTTATGCTGATGTTGATGACTTTGTTTCTCAGTGTAATTCAAGCAAGATTCTGTACCAACTTTCTTTCTTATACTGATGTTGATGACTTTGTTTCTCAGTGTAATTCAAGCAAGATTCTGTACCAACTTTCTTTCTTATACTGATGTTGATGACTTTGTTTCTCAATGTAATTCAAGCAAGATTCTGTACCAACTTTCTTTCTTATGCTGATGTTGATGACTTTGTTTCTCAATGTAATTCAAGCAAGATTCTGTACCAACTTTCTTTCTTATGCTGATGTTGATGACTTTGTTTCTCAATGTAATTCAAGCAAGATTCTGTACCAACTTTCTTTCTTATGCTGATGTTGATGACTTTGTTTCTCAGTGTAATTCAAGCAAGATTCTGTACCAACTTTCTTTCTTATGCTGATGTTGATGACTTTGTTTCTCAATGTAATTCAAGCAAGATTCTGTACCAACTTTCTTTCTTATGCTGATGTTGATGACTTTGTTTCTCAGTGTAATTCAAACAAGATTCTGTACCAACTTTCTTTCTTATACTGATGTTGATGACTTTGTTTCTCAATGTAATTCAAGCAAGATTCTGTACCAACTTTCTTTCTTATGCTGATGTTGGTGACTTTGTCTTTTCTGGTGTTGTTGGTAACTTTTCGCAAGCAGCGTATTTCACATGTAGTTATTTTTTGTGACTGCGCTTTGCTCATTGTCCATGCTTGGCTCTGGTAACAAAGTAGGTTTGAAAATGCTGTTGATCATCTGTTGCTTAGCTGTCAGATAGCGCTGAGAAACTAAAGCCGGTTGCCCGAAGCTGTCGCTAGGCGTATGCAGGTTATACATTTGATTCTTTTGCAAATGAAAAAAAAACATTTTGACCTTATTGTTGGTCGCGCGTGTAACTATGCCAGAACACGTTCTTTTTTTATATAAAATACATATGTCATCAAAGAGACAGTCATCATTTATCGGACATTTGATAAGAAAGGAGGTTTAGAACACATTGTAATAACTGGTAAAATCGAGGGGAGACGAGACAGAGAAAAAAAAAATGTGGATAGCCTGAAGTCATGGCACGGAAGAGCGTAAACATCTGAGATGATAGCAAACACCAGAGATTTGTGGAGATCCATGATTTCCTATCTCGGCCGGCACGGCACCGGATGATGATGATGTCATCAAAGTTCACAGAAAGCCACTAATACAATAACACAGGAGGACCACAATAATATAAACAGATTAGAACAAGTTGTCAGTCTGTGTTTCAGAACCGAACACAATTCACTTCTCGGTCTTTTGGATCAAAGGGTTGTGCACATTTGCCAGTGTAGGCGCCGTCAAAAAGCTAATATGCAACTAAACAAATAATGAGCAGCTCTCATTTGAAATAATAACGACGCTCAGAATTTTTACACGATTAACTATCTGTTAATACCGGTTTACTACACGGCTGCATGAATCAGATTTCCACATGAGTAAGAATTTATGGAGAAATCTGGTACATCAGTCTAAGCGGGGATCGCGAAAGAGAGAGAGAGAGAGAGAGAGAGAGAGAGAGAGAGAAACATTTTCAACCGTTATGGAACTTTCATTAAAAATAATTTGGTAATTTGGGTCTTCCACTCTGAATTTTTACATAAAAAAACCAACTTTAGACACAAAGCAGAACACACAATTTGTGTAGGAATTTTATTTGATATATAGATAACAAGCTTTGCAGTCTGTTTAGTGGTAAGTTCAGCTTCTGTCTTCTCTATTATAGAGTCGGTGGTGGTTCAGCTCAGGACAAGCTACTTGATGATGATGGTGGTAGATCATGTGACATGGTCTTAGACACGTGATGTATTATTATTATGACAATCAACAGGGTTTCTGCTAAATTTAGACTGACGACTTTGTAAAATAATGGCTGGAGTTGGATGATAGTCAGAGTTGTAATTGTTGCTATTTCTTCTATAAAATCGTCGAGATAAGAAGCCTGTCCACGATGTCAATGTCTTCTCACTGGAGATCCACATTGCACTTGTTATACCAACCACAAGAGACATAAATAATTTGAGCATGTAGATTTCTACTGAAGGAATTGAATGATCTAATTGGCATTCTTTCTTGGGGTTAGACGTGGCTGAAGGAGAGGTTACAGGACATGTAGTGTCCATCGCTAGAGCCCGCCAGCGTGAATAGTTCACCCTCTCATAAATATGGCAACAAATAACACACAATGCCGGGACCGTATACAAAACAGTGAAGACACCAATTTTTGACATGAGTTTTTTGAGTCTGTGATACTCTCTTCTATTTGTGTCCTGTTTAAGATATTTCTTAATCCGCAGCATGGCGACGAAGCCGCATAAAATGAAGGCGAGTCCCGTGATGAGATAAAAAATAAGCGGGATTATGACAAAAGAAGTTAGAGCTGAGGGATCTTGGTTTCCTACGTAGCATAGTCCTGTCAATTCATCTCCGTCAACTCGTCCCATAGTGAGTATCACGCTTGTTTTAATTGCAGGAATTGTCCAAGCAGCCATGTGGAAATAATTGGACAATGTTTCTAACGACTCCTGGTTCCACTTCCTGTCAGCTGCAAGATACCACGTGATGGTTAATACAACCCACCAAATGGAAGTAGCCATCCCGAAAAAATAACGAAGTACGAAGATAATAACACACCAAACATTTTCTAATCCTTTCAAAATCAGAAAGGGACGTCCGTCTCTAGCAGTGTCGCATGAGACAGATTCTGGTCCAGCTACAGCTCGGATGATGTATGCAACAGACTGCATTAAGTAACATACTGACAAGAATATGATTGCTTTTTCCGGGTACTTGAACCTGGGGATGTCCACCACAAACGTAGCTACTGTGATTATGCTCGAGACGCAGCACAATGAACTCCACAGAAGCATCCAAACACCAGCAAAGTCTTTATCCTCTTTACGAAAAGCAACATCGACATCACATCGAAGCGCGCATGTGTTGTGCGAATTTGCGATATTATCGATGTAAACGAATCGAGAAGGACACACATTTCGAAGAATTGGCAAAGAACTATTTGTCTGGGGGGTTGCATGTTGGTCTTTTTTGTTCCATTTTTCTGTGATAATTGTTTTCCAATCCACGTTTGTGTTCAGTTTTTCCAAGTCCGTCTTAAGATCTTCAACCCGTGGTCTGGTCACTGTTCTAAGGCGGACGTCCGGTTTTTCTCTGCTGTTTGGTGCCGACATACAAAGATTACTTCTGGGGTCAGACTTTTCTGGAAGTTTGTCACAAGAAAGCATTTCTGGCCACTCGAAGTTAAAGGTCTGAAGAAGAGGTTCACATTTTAATTTGACCTGAAGACACACTGATCTGCATGCTGGGATAGTCAGAGTTTCCCAGACATGCTCAGTGCACATCGGTGCGTAGAGGGAACAGAGGAAGAACTTGAGGAGGTGAGAGCAATTAGTCTGAACCAGTGGTACAAAATCTTGGATCCTGGCACCAGCTTCCATTTGGCTATCTTGACCTGCGTGTGAGATAGAAAGATAAAAATTGAGTGTTGACATAAATAGTTAGAAGGTCATGAATACAATATGAGAATAAACATTGATGAAACCAAAGCAATGACATGTGCTAGAGAAATATTGATATGCCCATCATCATTGCACTTCGGTGATTAACCATGTGTGGTCCAATCCATTTCTTACACAGGAGGATCTCAGCGACAGGGCATGAACTCCGCAGCACAGGCGGGGGTCCACGATGAAATTTTGAAGATGGTGAAGATATTTTTGCAGGAATTATATTTTAAATCTTTTCTAATTTTTCGAATGAATTTTACACAGCCTGCTCTTCTCGAATTTGAACTGCTAAGGGATCTTTTATGTGCTCAAATTGAACCTACGTTTTATCGTCCGTCTCCGATAGGAGTAGGAACTCGATCTCACCTACACCGAGATCAGAGATCTCTGGAAAAATATCCAGATGGCTCCACGAGAGAGCGAACCTAGTACCTTTGGCACAAGAGACGATCACCTAACCTCTACGCCACAGAGACCCCTGTTAGGAGGTGAATTTTGACATAAGATTTGGAAGGTGAATTTTGACATAAGATTTGGAAGGTGAATTTTTATATAAGATTTGGAAGGTTAATTTTGATATAGAGTTAAAAGGTGAATTTTGACATATAAAGTTCGAAGGTGAATTTTGATATATAAAGTTAGAAGGGGAATTTTGATATATAAAGTTAGAAGGTGAATTTTGACATATAAAGTTAGAAGGGGAATTTCGATATATAAAGTTAGAAGGTGAATTTTGATATATAAAGTTAGAAGGTGAATTTTGATATATAAAGTTAGAAGGTGAATTTTGATATATAAAGTTAGAAGGTGAATTTTGATATATAAAGTTAGAAGGTGAATTTTAATATATAAAGTTAGAAGGTGAATCGTGAAATAAAGTTAGAAGGTGAATTTTGACATAAAGTTAGAAGGTGAATTTTGACATATAAATCTCTTGTCTATGTCGTGCCTTGTACTTCATTTTTATCTGCCCGCAAATAACGTCGCCCAATTGCTCATGGCAATTTTTGACAGGCATCTCCTAGATTCCTTCTTGCCCGTGCTCATGTGGCGTTAGCACATTAAATCTAGTGGTCTTAGCCTCTTCAAGGCAATTCTTGTAGATATTTATTATTTCTAGCCCTACAATAATCGACCACTCTCATTAAAAGGCCCTCTTCAGGGCCAGAAATATTCAAATTAATTATAGATGCGGAGAACAGCTGGAAATAACATTTCCACCTCCCTTTTCAAGGCCATAAATATTCAATCCAGGAAAATTTGCGAGCCTACACCACTAAGCCAGAGCCAACTATAAATTAATAGGTTTATAGTTGACTTAGGCTGTGCCTAAGCAGCCCAAATAGAATCACCTACATTGTTGAAAAATCCGGGGAAACCATCGGAATTCATGGGAGTCCTTTATTTGCGGTGAGATAAAATTGGACCTCTTTATTTCTCAACTTCTTTCACTCTTATCCTTCTTTCTTTCCTTCTATCTTATATATATCTTATATTGATGTATGGCTCGGAAACATGGACAATGAACAAACAGTTAGAAGACAGAATTGATGCATTTGAGATGTGGATATATAGAAGAATAGGCAGAGTTTCATGGACAGAAAAACAGACAAATAAACAAGTTTTAGGAAAACTAGACATGAAGAAACAATTATTAAGAGAAATAAAATTCAGACAAGTAAAGTATTTTGGGCACATAAAAAGACATGACACCATGATAAAACATTTACTAGAGGGGAAAGTTGAGGGGGAAGGGCAAGAGGAAGACCGAGAGATAAGTGGGAGGGAAACTTAAGAAATGGACAGGTTACAGTCTGGCAGAGTGCAACATCAAGTCGAAAGACAGAGGATGCTGGAGATTCATTGCAGCCAACCTTCGATGTGGAGACGGCACCTGATCTTATACTATTTATACCATCCGCTCTGTCTCTCTCTCTCTCTATTTCTTTCTCTTTCTTTCCTTGATGTGTCTCTATATAATTTACTTTACATGTGTCCGCCTTCCATGTGATGTGCTACCTCGATTGAAGAATACTATCACAAATCTCACTAACTCTCCTTCCTTAGCGATGTTAACCCGATACCGTTGCTAACTTTTTTTCCACCCTGAGGTTAAATTGTCCAGTATCTTCAGCCTTTGTGCCCATCTCATCTACACCTCCATCAATCCTGCATTTTTTGACCACACTTTTCAAATCCCATTTCTTTTCTTTATCCGCGGGCCGCGCTGAAATGAGCCATCTCACCATGATCTTGTCTTTATCCACGGTCCTTGTTCCTTTATTTCTCATGTTCCCTTCTATTCATCCATCCATCCGTTGTATTGTATTGTATATATTATCTACGGAACTTCATATCACTACCTTTCCTTGATCGTCTTTTCTGTTCAATTATTGTACATAATCTACTACCATCTAACAGGATTGGTTACACATAAAATTGAAGAACTTTTCGGTGTGACATTGGAATGGGCGGTCCCATAAAGTTTTCTGGTGGGATGGATATTGTCGTCTGCGTTCTAAGGGTTATTAACAGGTTACACATTTCCACTTTTCGCCCTTTCTAAGAAAGTCTAGCCGATCCCAGCTCTGCTGAATGCCAGGCACAGAACACATCTTTCTTTCTTTCTTTCTCGAATCTGAACGAACCGAGTACCTTAGAAACGAAAAGCGAGCACCTAGCCTCTACGTTTGTTCTTACCAAGTCTATAATAGTCTTTCTTTCTTTCTCAAATCCTGTTTGCCTCACAGCGTCAGGTCAAGAAGAGATTTCTAAAACGGGCCCTAGTTTGCGCTTCGTAGATAGTCTCTTTCGTCGCCTTTGTCATCTCTGAGGTCCATCTTTTGCGTGGCCTTATTGTTTTGTACCCATTGTACCGGAGCAGCATTGCTCTTTGAGGTGCACTGTCTGATGGTAATCTGCTTACGTTGCCGAACCATTTAATTTGTTGTTTCTTGATGAAGTCTAGTACTGATGTTGTACCCACTTTTTCCTGATGTCTTCATTTCTCAACCGGTCTCTGCTTGTTACACCCAGCATTCTGCGTAAACACTTCATCTCTGTTGTGAGATGAGCACAAGGAGTTTTCTTACAAGAACCCCAGAGGAAGCAACGGAAGTAACGAATATGATCAACAAATAAACAGATACAGGTATAGAGCTTCCGAAAACAAATAGAAAACATGGACTCGAACCATTACCTAGTCCTTACGACACTCGTATTACTAGGCTAGGCGATTTGTGTCGTAAGGACTAGGGTAAGTGGTTCGAGTCCCGTGTTTGTCTATTTGATTTTTCGGAAGCTCTTAATACCTGTATCTGTTTATTTGTTGATCATCTCTGTTGTGACTAGTTTTCTTCTATCGTTTGCTGTCAGTGTCCAGGTTTGGCACTGGTAACATAATGTGGGAGAAAGATTGTGTTGAACATTGCTCTTTTTGTGTTCATGGTGACGTGTTTGCATCTTAAAATTGGCGCCATTTGCCCTATCATTTGATTTGCTTTGTTGCATCTGTGTTGAATTTCATTAGTTATTCTTCCATTTGCTGAAAAATGCTTCCCAGGTATGTGAAGTCTTTTACTTGATTTAGTAGGTGATTATCGATGGAGATGTTGGTAGTGTTTTCCTTTCTGGCGAATGTCATTACTTCTGTTTTGTCGATGTTAATTCTCATGTTGTATTCGTTACATGCTAACTGGAGTCTGTTGATGTGTTGTTGTAGCTGTTCTTCTGTTGTTGATATGATTGCCTGATCGTCTGCAAAAGAAATTCATTTAAGAGTTCTCCGAGGTTGTTTCCTTCGCTGGTGTTAGCTATTTTACAGATGTGGTCAATATACGTGATGAATAGCAGCGGGGATTGTACGCAACCTTGTCTTACTCCTGACCCTACGTGAAACTTTTCTGATAATCCTGTATTTGTTCTAATCGTACATTGGCTGTCAGTATAAATGTTCTTGCAAAGGTTGATTAGGTGTTCATTAACCCCATAGGTTGTTAGTATTTCCCACAACTTGTGCCTATCTACACTGTCGACCGCTTTTTCCTGATCTACAAATGCAATGTGTAGGTGTTTGTCGGATTCGACAGTCCTTTCTACTAACTGCCTGAGGGCGAATATTGCGTCTGTACAGCTTTTGTTCTTCCTGAATCCCATTTGGGAGTCATTAAGCTGTGGCTCGATGATGTGGCGGAGCCTTTCTCAAGTATTTTGCAGAATATTTTCCCAGTGTGGCCCAGTAGCGCTATTCCTCTATACTTTGTACAGTCCCTCTTGCTACCTTTCTTCTTCCAGATGGGAACAATTGTAGCATTCCTCCAATCTTCTGGAGTTTCTTGTGTGATCCAGACGTGGTTGAATAGTCTATGGAGCCAGCTGATTCCTACCTCTTTAGTTGCTTTGATTAAGTCGGCCGGGATATTGTCTGGGTCTGGTGTTTTATTAGGTGGGGTCATATTTACAGCATTTCTAATCTCTGATAGTGTTATGCTTGGTTACAGAACACATCTTGTAGTCATAACTGAAGCTCTTACACTCAAGCCACATACAGACCACAAAGAGTGGTTTCACTAATGGTTAGTTTAAAGCATAGATTCCCAAACTTTTGCGGCCCACCGCCCACTTTGCATGACACAAACTTTGTAAAGCCCCCTCCCACCGCCCACTTTGCATGACACAAACTTTGTAACCCCAACCCCCCTCCCACCGCCCACTTTGCATGACACAAACTTTGTAAGCCCCCTCTCACCGCCCACTTTGCATGACACAAACTTTATAACCCCAACCCCCCTCCCAATTATAACAGTTTGCCAACGCCCCCACCCCCACATATATATACATGCTCTATTTTCACTTTGACAAGGACAATTGATATATATTTCTGTTAAACGTGGTCAATTTTCAAATGATTATATACATGAAATAGAAAATTGATGAATAAAAATGGATCGTGCAAGATGGGTATATGATGAATTAAAATTTTTAATGATTATTCAATCGAAAAATCACGAAAATAACTCCCATAAATGCTTCTGAACCCACTATCGGCCCCCTAGAACGCTTCAGCGCCCACTGGGGGCGGTACCGCCCACTTTGGGAATTCATGGTTTAGAGTAAACGACGAAGAAGGGCATACATATGTTAACTTTGTTATCAAATGTGTCACAACGTAACATAAACCCTCTTCAGTGCCAACGTAAAAGATTTCTTATCTGAATAAAAAAGATATTGAAAAACCCAAGAAAAAAACTCGTTACAGTTATCTTATGTTATGCGATCGACATCATGGCACATTGGGCATTCCCATTCGTGCTCTGTCCTCCGTTGCAGCAGCCATTCCAAAGTCCATTTGCTCACAGTACCCATGAGAAGTTGATTACTATATTTTCTCTCTATCACGAAGACGACACTGTCTGGCATGTCCAAACTTAACGCCTAATTCTCGAACTCGTTCCAGTGTCTGAGACCCGTTACAGTCCCTGTAATATCGCTTTTTAAGCGGTTTAAGACAGAGGGGACATGTGCCTGGGGAATTTAGTGACCGCATAACTAGTGCAGGCGCCACGAAACCGTTCAGTATAAGATTTTTCTATATGCTACCGACGGATAAAAGCTCATTGGCCTTAGGGGATTGAGTCTAGGTCTCCCGAATGGGAGCCACGCTCTAATCTATTCGGTTAGACGTTTAGATAACGAGAAAAAGAGATTTAAAGCCGAAGGATTGACTTTGTTGCCCTGGGTGTTACACTAAATGTCTCGGTCCTTCTCTGCAGAAAGGATACGCTACGTTCCGAGAATGTTGCACTAAACGAGAACCGAGACCAGTAGCTCCTGCCACAATCCTACGCGTCTCTGAAACAAATTCGCGCTTGAACAGAACGGTATGGTCCGGATACGAACCCACGAGCTTCGGATAGCTGCTGCTTCTTCTTCTTCTTCTTCTTAGACTTCATATCGACCACATGTTAACCACTCTATGCGATTTGTATATAATCTCAACCTATGGGCTTTTGCACGTTGTGTCAGTTATGTGCCTACACGTAGTCTAGCACATCCGACTTCTGCGATGCTTTTTATTTACTAGGATAGATTCCTTATGTCCTACATCAGTCGCCTCTTACAACACGTCTTGTAGGTCGCAGTGGTACTTTTCTTTGCTCCCCTGTGGGCCCCATCACCACATGGGCGCTTTGGACAGCAAGGCAAGGGCGTAACTACTTAGCCAAGAGAACCCCCAATTAATATAAAATAAAAAAGATATGGAGAAAGTTAGAAAGAGCACCGACATGTAGAGCACACACTGACCTGCAAGATTCGGCATCCTAGTTGTATTATAACCCACATCCTTGCATATTTGAACAGTAATTGGTTCGCATCTTGGATAATGCCCATCCAAACGTAAAGCAGCCACTCTATCCACTGAGCCAAAATGTATGATCAATAACAATATGACAGTAACTGTTTTCTGGACTCTGTTTACATTAGTAACCGCGGCCATTGTTGGGGTTGTCACGGGAGACAGAGTGCAGTATCCTGTGTTTCCAACCAACTGGCAAGGCGTTGCTGCTGTTGTACTTCTTCTTCAACTCCTTCTCATTTGCTGTCGTTCATTGAACTGTTCAATGTCTACACAATGTTGTTCAATGTCTACACAATGTTGTTCAATGTCTACACACTGTTGTTCAATGTCTACACAATGTTGCTCAATGTCTACACAATGTTGCTCAATGTCTACACAATGTTGTTCAATGTCTACACAATGTTGCTCAATGTCTACACAATGTTGCTCAATGTCTACACAATGTTGTTCAATGTCTACACAATGTTGCTCAATGTCTACACAATGTTGTTCAATGTCTACACAATGTTGTTCAATGTCTACACAATGTTGCACAATGTCTACACAATGAGCCCAGTTCTCTGGATGTATGTTGCTGTGTTTGTTAGTTCATCAAGGCTTCCAAACAGCTTTGTGTGGATGTATGTTGTTGTGTTTGTTAGTTCATCAAGGCTTCCAAACAGCTTTGTGTGGATGTTCACGAACATCGTATCACCGTCGAGGGTCCCTGATGTAATTTTGAAAATAGTTAAGATATTTTTATAGGAACTTTATTTTTAATCTTTTCTAATGAATTTTTTTCGGGCAGAGGCTTTCCAGCTTGCTATACTCGGTTTTGAGCTGCCAAGATTTTTTTAAGTGCTCAAATTGAAGACTGGACCTACGTTTTATCGTCCTATCCGATAGGACATGACACTCGATCTCACCTACACTGAGATCAGGGACTAAACTAGAATAGAATGAAACAGCCACCTATAGGGGTGTAGTAATAAACTCTTTCAGTAACCCACGTCAGATGTGATAACATCAAAGATGATTCTTGTGACGAGCATTGAATAATTCTGATCCACAAATACGGGAAACACCCCATCAAGTTTAAGTGCGGTTTGAGAGAGAACTAAATATATATGTCCATGACGTAATTAGCAAATTCAATGCTATAAACGGCTATCACCATACGATAACGTTGTTTATTGCTTGGTACACTTTTGTTGTTCTGATGACACTAAAAGTTGACATGGCTTCCATCTTGATTTATACAATAGTTCTAAATATAGAACAATCAAGTCTTGTTAGAATTGTATCTGAAATATAAAGACAAATAAAATTTAGGCATTCTGATTTCTTCTTCTTCTTCTTCAAACGCGCCATATCGACCACTTGTTAACCACTCTGTGTGGTTTGTATGTGATCTGAGCTTAAGGACGATTTTAAGTTGTGCTAGTTATGCGCCTACAAGTAGAGGCCAGCACATCCAATTTCTGCGACGTTTTTATTTCCTAGGGTAGCTTCTCATGCCCCCACCATCTAGCCCGCCTGCCCAGCGTGTTCGTAGCGCGCTGGACTACGGGTGACTATCCCTCTGTGTGTGCGGGTTCAATTCCGCGGAATGGCAGAAAAAGCCACAGATTCCCCAGATTTACGGTGTTCGTGGCACCGAACCGAAGGGTTACGATGTCCATGGCACCGAGCCGAAGAGCTGCTTCTGGATCGGAAAAAAAAAATACCCCAACATCAGTCGCCTCTTACGACATGCCTTGTAGGTAGCAGTGGTTCTATTCTTTTCTTCCCTTGCGAGCCTCGACAGCACATGGGCGGGTTTATTTTTCTTCGCAAGTTGACAGTGAACAAATATTATGGGATATCGGGACAAACAATTATCAAACAAAGGATTCAAACGACAAACCTTTATTTCTTACGGCACCCATTGCCTTGCGCTATAAACTAGCTCAACCAGCTAGCTCTTAACCCTTTAGCTGCTAAAGACGTATATATACGTTTTGCCCAATCACTTCTAAAGACGCATTAACACGTCTGTTATTATATCTCCTCTGTGGACTAAAGACGTGTTAACACGTTATACATTGCTACTGTCTGCTATAAGCGTACATTCACTTTTGTGGCCTAGAAACAAAGAGTAGCTATTTTTAGTTCAGCCCTCGAAAAGTATGTAGCAGCGAAAGGGTTAAACAGGACGAACTCAGTAGCAGTTCGAGAAGTGCGTACCACCGACGAGCGTGCCTATGTAATTTAGAAGATGGACAAAATGTCTTTTGTAGGAATTTTTTATTTTTCTAAGACATTTCGACCGGGCAGCAACTTATCAGCCTTCTCTTCTCGAATTGAACTACCAAAGATTATTTTGCGTGTTCAACTTGAAAAAGTTGTATCGTACGTTTCCGATAGGACTAGGAACTCGATCTCACCTCCAATGACTATGATGAGATCAAGAATCTCTGAAAAAATATCACAATGGCTCCAGGAAGGAACAAACCGAGTGCATTTAGAAGGAGAGGCGAGCAGATAACCTCTAAGTCACATAGATCCCGACATAGCACATCATAATGATGAATTTATGGATTCAAAACAATGTTAAATTATTAGTAATAAATATATACAACAAACTATGCTACAAAATACAATAATTGTATCCTAGTCACACAATATTTTATGAATTGTTGTCCCTTTTCGTCAGGCTATCATCACACAGCGTGGCGAGGAATTTTACCCCTCTCACTGTCCTCGGTGTCAGAATTATCACAAAACGAAACAGCGGAAACCACCGGAAACAGCTGTTCTTCTTAGCGAGTCTGTTTTCCTTTTTGGAAGTGAGGCAGAAGTTTTGTTTTGAAATTGTCGTTACAAAGTTCGCGTTAGACTGTGAACCTGCCCCTTGAATTATTTCTCATATCCTGTTCGTGGCTGAAGAGCTCGGCTATAAGGGCGGAGAGCTCGGCTATTGGGGTGGAAGGCTCGGTAATAGGGCTGGATAACTCGGCTATATGCGTGGAGAGCTAAACTATAGGGCGAGATGCAAGTAAACAGGAGTATTACAGTATCGCCCGTATGTTGCCAGGGCTGCAAGGGAGCAAAGAATAGTAACACTGCTACCTACAATGCATGTCGTAAGAGGCGGCTGAGGTAGGGGTCTATGGAAGTTACAATAGTAAATAAACAAACGTCGCAGAAATCGGATGTTTAGGCGCATAACTGGTTTAAAGTACAATCTCTCTTACGCCTGGATCACATACAAATCACAGAGTGTTAACTAGTGTTCCATATGGTACGTTCGAAGAAGAAGAAGAAGAAAGAGTGGTTGACATGGTTGATAAGAAGAAAGAGTGGTTAACATTGTTGATAAGAAGAAAGAGTGGTTAACATGGTTGATAAGAAGAAAGAGTGGTTAACATGGTTGATAAGAAGAAAGAGTGGTTAACATGGTTGATAAGAAGAAAGAGTGGTTAACATGGCTAATAAGAAGAAAGAGTGGTTAACATGGTTAATAAGAAGAAAGAGTGGTTAACATGGTTGATAAGAAGAAAGAGTGGTTAACATTGTTGATAAGAAGAAAGAGTGGTTAACATGGCTAATAAGAAGAAAGAGTGGTTAACATGGTTGATAAGAAGAAAGAGTGGTTAACATGGTTGATAAGAAGAAAGAGTGGTTAACATGGCTAATAATAAGAAAGAGTGGTTAACATGGTTAATAAGAAGAAAGAGTGGTTAACATGGTTGATAAGAAGAAAGAGGGGTTAACATTGTTGATAAGAAGAAAGAGTGGTTAACATGGCTAATAAGAAGAAAGAGTGGTTAACATGGTTGATAAGAAGAAAGAGTGGTTAACATTGTTGATAAGAAGAAAGAGTGGTTAACATTGTTGATAAGAAGAAAGAGTGGTTAACATGGTTGATAAGAAGAAAGAGTGGTTAACATGGTTGATAAGAACGAAGAAAAAACAAACAAACAAGGGCTCTCTGTGGCTGAGCGGTTAAGCCCTTGAGCGGTTGAGCCCTTGAGCGGTTGAGCGGTTGAGCGGTTAAGCCCTTGAGCGGTTGAGCGGTTGAGCGGTTGAGCGGTTGAGCGGTTAAGCCCTTGAGCGGTTGAGCGGTTGAGCGGTTGAGCGGTTGAGCGGTTAAGCCCTTGAGCGGTTGAGCGGTTGAGCGGTTGAGCGGTTGAGCGGTTGAGCGGTTGAGCGGTAGAGCGATTGAGCGGTTGAGCGGTTGAGCGGTTGAGCGGTTGAGCGGTAGAGCGGTTGAGTGGTTGAGCGGTTGAGTGGTTGAGCGGTTGAGCGGTTGAGTGGTTGAGTGGTTGAGCGGTTGAGCGGTTGAGCGGTTAAGCCCTTGAGCGGTTGAGTGGTTGAGCGGTAGAGCGGTTGAGCGGTTGAGCGGTTGAGCGGTAGAGCGGTTGAGTGGTTGAGTGGTTGAGCGGTTGAGTGGTTGAGCGGTTGAGTGGTTGAGTGGTTGAGCGGTTGAGTGGTTGAGCGGTTGAGTGGTTGAGTGGTTGAGCGGTTGAGTGGTTGAGTGGTTGAGCGGTTGAGTGGTTGAGCGGTTGAGTGGTTGAGCGGTTGAGTGGTTGAGCGGTTGAGCGGTTGAGTGGTTGAGCGATTGAGCGGCTGAGTGGTTGAGTGGTTGAGCGGTTGAGTGGTTGAGCGGTTGAGTGGTTGAGTGGTTGAGCGGTTGAGTGGTTGAGTGGTTGAGCGGTTGAGTGGTTGAGTGGTTGAGCGGTTGAGTGGTTGAGCGGTTGAGCGGTTGAGCGGTTGAGTGGTTGAGCGGTTGAGCGGTTGAGTGGTTGAGTGGTTGAGCGGTTGAGCGGTTGAGCGGTTGAGCGGTTGAGCGGTTGAGCGGTTGAGTGGTTGAGCGGTAGAGCGGTTGAGTGGTTGAGTGGTTGAGCGGTAGAGCGGTTGAGCGGTTGAGCGGTAGAGTGGTAGAGCGGTAGAGCGGTAGAGTGGTTGAGCGGTAGAGCGGTAGAGCGGTTAGCTTTGTGAGTCGAAGGTCGTGGGTTCGAATCCGGACCGCAGCCTTCTGTTCGAAAGTGCAGTTTTTCCAGAGACCCCTAGGATTATTGCCGGAGCTACGGAGTTCGTGCTTTGTGTAATACAGGTGGCGTGCTATGTCTGTGGAGAGGGACCGAGCCATAGGGAGTAAAACCCGGTGCAATGTAGTCAATGCTTCGGCTTTTTAAGCAAACAAGAAACAAAGTTTTGGAACAAAATAAACCATTACATTTAATGTCTTCATGGCGACTAACTCCACAGTATACAGACTTCTACAACAGAACATCAGGATAGAAGGAGAGAAAAAGACTATGAAAAAAGATGGATAGATAGCATAGCAGAATCCTGTCCAAGAGCAAAAATAACTATCACCCAAGCCAATAGAACAGTGCAAGACAAAAAAAAAAAAACACCAGAAAACCTCGACACTGACAGCAACCCGGTGGCAGCGTGACAACAAAAGAAAGAAAAAGAAGAAAAGAAGAAGAAAATGGCGATGAAGAATGATGCCCAGGTAGATTTTGACTTCTTGTGATAAAATATTCACTAACAAAAGCGGAGACGCCTCAGATTCAGACAAAACATAGCTATAAATCTCTTAGCCTAAGATGAATATAATTGTCACAGTTTTGAAAAGCAGACGTCAAACCAGGATGTGTGATTATTCATCCGTTGCTGTAGAAACAAGAGGATGATCACTTGACAGTCAAAAGTTAGGTAATAAATAACTCACGCCCTTCTTCTTCTTGTTGTTGATTCCATGACTTTAAGTGTCTACTTCTTCCTGCATTCGACCATTATTCTACTTCTTCCTACATTCGACCATTACTCTACTTCATCCTGCATTCGACCATTACTCTACTTGTTCATCCTGCATTCGACCATTATTCTACTTGTTCATCCTGCATTCGACCATTATTCTACTTCTTCCTGCATTCGACCATTATTCTACTTCTTCATCCTACATTCGACCATTACTCTACTTCTTCATCCTGCATTCGACCATTATTCTACTTCTTCCTGCATTCGACCATTATTCTACTTCTTCATCCTACATTCGACCATTACTCTACTTCTTCATCCTGCATTCGACCATTACTCTACTTCTTCATCCTACATTCGACCATTATTCTACTTCTTCCTGCATTCGACCATTACTCTACTTCTTCATCCTACATTCGACCATTATTCTACTTCTTCATCCTACATTCGACCATTATTCTACTTCTTCATCCTACATTCGACCATTATTCTACTTCTTCATCCTACATTCGACCATTACTCTACTTCATCCTGCATTCGACCATTACTCTACTTCTTCATCCTACATTCGACCATTACTCTACTTCTTCATCCTACATTCGACCATTATTCTACTTCTTCATCCTGCATTCGACCATTACTCTACTTCATCCTGCATTCGACCATTATTCTACTTCTTCATCCTACATTCGACCATTACTCTACTTCTTCATCCTACATTCGACCATTATTCTACTTCTTCATCCTGCATTCGACCATTACTCTACTTCTTCCTGCATTCGACCATTATTCTACTTCTTCATCCTACATTCGACCATTATTCTACTTCTTCATCCTACATTCGACCATTATTCTACTTCTTCATCCTACATTCGACCATTATTCTACTTCTTCCTGCATTCGACCATTATTCTACTTCTTCATCCTACATTCGACCATTATTCTACTTCTTCATCCTACATTCGACCATTATTCTACTTCTTCATCCTACATTCGACCATTATTCTACTTATTCAACTATTATTACGCTCCATATCGAGCACATGTTAGCCCCTGTGTGTGATTTGTTTGTATCCTAAACGATTGTACGTTGCGTCAGTTATGCGCCTACAAGTAGACCAGCACATCCGATTTCTGCGCTGCTTTTTTATTTACGATGGTAGTTTCCCTAGGTTATTCAAATGGTTCCAAATAGCTCCAAATGGTACTAACGTTGAGACGTAAAATTACGTTCTTGGTAACGGTTGTTTATATATCACAATTAGAATGATAAAAATGGCCGAAAAGGGCGAACGCCGGAGAGAGAGAGAGAGAGAGAGAAAAAAGAGAGAGAGAGAGAGAGAGAGAAAGAGAGAGAAAAAAAGAGAGAGAGAGAGAGAGAGAGAGAGAAAGAGAGAGAGAGAGAAAGAGAGAAAGAGAGAGAGAGAGAGAGAGAGAGAGAGAAAGAGAGAGAAAAAGAGAAAGAGAGAGAGAGAGAGAGAGAGAGAGAGAGAGAGAGAGAAAGGGCTGGGCATCTTGACTTTTTGTTTTATATTAATTGATAGAACCATCATCATTGCACCTCGTTGAATAACCATGTGAGCTCTAATCTCTTTCTTACACAGAAAGATCTCAACGCCAGTACACGAATTCCTTATAACCGGCGAGGGATCCTTTATGTAATTTAAATGAGGTTGTAAATATATATTTAAAAAAATATTTTTTGTCCAATGACTTTAGCCCGGCTGACTGTCCAGCCTGCTCTTCTCTATTTTGAACTGCAAATGGTTCTTTAAACGTGCTCAACTGGAACACGGGACCTATGTTTTATCGTCTGTCTCTAATAGGACTAGGAACTCGATCTCACCTACACTAAAATCAGAGATTTCTGGAAAATTATCCCGATCGATGAACACGGAAAGCGAACCGAGTACCTTTGAAACGAGAGGCGAGCAGCTAACCTCTACGTTTGTTCTTACCAAGTCTGTAATAGTCAACAGTATGAAACTGACAATTTTACACTGCGCATGTGCTGTAGCAACATAAAAAAAACAGATAACAGGTAGCAGTTCAGCGTCTGGACGATAGATTAGATCGCAGGTACATTATCAAAAGACCTGGGTTCAATCCTCGGAACGGTCAAAAACTTTTTTTTTTAAATCGAGAGGCATAAAGTAAAAAAAAAACGAACCCGAACAGTTTCCTGGCGACTCCACTAGCCATACCGCCCTAAAAATCGACATTACACAGGTAGTATATGCAGTGTTTTTCTACTATTGCAATCTATCCATCTTTTTCCGGGGTCTAACCTCTCGCTTTCTTTCCTGATGTTCTTTTATAGAAGATTCTGTATATACTGTGAAGTTTGCATGCATTCTTATTAAGTGGCCAAACTACTTCATTCTTTCTTTCTCAATGTAATTCAAGCAAAGGTTCTGTGCCAACTTTCTTTCTTATGCTGATGTTGATGACTCTGTCTTTTCTGGTGTTGTCAACACTCTAATACCTCTGAAGTTCGCGAAGACTCGCCTGTATGCCGGAGACATTGATAAAAAGGGAAAGCAAGCCTTCACGCAAAAATCAGTTAGAAGCGCCATACCAGGCGCCCTGACTACGTCTGAATTCATAGCGGGCAAACGCAAGAAGAAGAAGAAGAAGAAGAAGAAGAATACTATAAGTGTAAACAGTGAAAATGAAAATCGGGGAATTCCTTTACAGGACGCCGCCATCAACCACAGTAAAGAAGTTGTTGATTTTCTAGGTAGCATTTATACGTTCAGTAGTTTGCCATTGCTTTCTAAACGGTGAGGTCTATCCTTCGTACAAATCCTAGGAAACAAATCTGCTTCCAAACTGCCTGCAACGGTGTTTGAACCAGGTACTCGTGGATTGGGAGCGAGCTCACTACCGTTGAGTCACAGACGCCTTACAAACAGTCATCATCATCAGGTGTCGTAACGGCATCGTAAGCGATCATGGAACTCCACAAATCTATGTCTTTGGTGTTTGCTATCATCTCAGATGTTGGAGCCCTTCCGTGCCGTGAACTCTCTGCCTTCCTCGGTCTCATCTCCCTCAATTTTTCCGGTTGTTACCCGGGCTGGTTAGCTAGTTGGTACTACCGTGTCCCCCCTCGGTTGTTACCCGGGCTGGTTAGCTAGTTGGTACTACCGTGTCCCCCCTCGGTTGTTACCCGGGCTGGTTAGCTAGTTGGTACTACCATGCCACCCCTCTCCCCTCCCGCAATATAAGACCGAATAGCTCAGACTGGAAATCGAAAATTCCTGTTTAATGAGGGCTGCCTTTTGTATATGTGTTTGATAGAATACTATACGCTTTTTTGGCAATTTTACTCATTTCTATGAGTCTATGGTTATTTATTGATGAACAATATTAATAATATTGATATTCCTTAGCTTTAAACTTAACTTGTAACATAACATAACCTTGATTTAGCGTGTTGTGTTGTTTTTAAAATGAGTTTGCAACAACACTGGAATGCGAGGTCACACGACGGTTGTGGTCTTATTTTCTAGAATTTTTACCTGAGCTACCCGGCCGTATGTTATCTGAGACCACAGTACCACAAACAGTAAGAAACTGGAATTTTCGTGCGACGACTGCACACAACATAAAATAGCGGGTAACTTCACGCGCGCTCTGTTCTGAACCAGATCAATAAATCGCTTGCGAGATCTGGTGTCAACATTCAGACTTGTTTACGGTTACTTCAAGGTGAATCTTGGTTCAGGTGTTTGGGCATTAGCATAAAAATGTCATTTAAAACAGACAATTATGTGGGTTCAATGAAGAGACGTCCAGACTGAGGATAACGGTTGGGTGTACACGAGAGGAACGGGGTAGGGATGTTGGCAGATGAGGAATGTTAAATCTTTTCTTTCTTAGTCTTTTGGCGTCACACTGTTAGGAGGTTGTTCGGGCCTGGGCCGCCGAGTGGTTACCGGGCCCAAATACCAGCCCTTGGGGTGTAAAGAACAGAACCACTGTTACCTGCCACGCATGTCGTAAGAGTCGACTAAGGAGGTTTTGGCTGAAATCGGATGCACGTGTCCTAAGCGTGTAGAAGTCTATGCGTTTAGGGACCTACCAAACCAATGTGCAACGTATACACGTTTTTGGCAAAGATCAAGCATATCACAAAGAGTGATTAAAATTGGTCGTAAAGAACGAACGCAAGAAGAAGAAGAAGAGGAGCCAGGGTGATCATCACACTGTTACCGGATTGTTGCCCAGTGTCGTAGTTTTCTGGTTTTTGTCTGGGGCTGCTCTAATGGCGTGGGGATAAGTATTTTTTTGAGGCAGGATTCTGCTATGCCATCTGTCCATCTTTTCCGTGGTATACCTCAATGTTAAATAACCAATGAAAATATCTTGTATTGTAATAGCAAGCTTTTTTTATAAACCTAGTATGGGGGCACGACTCTCTGACCTGGGTCATGGGCGAAAACATACATTTTTCCAAGAAGGGGAAAATGAATAAACGAAATGTTAGTTTGAGAGTTTACTACGCAGTAATGGAACTAATACTTATGTATGGCAGCGTGTAGTAGGATAGTTTTTGGTAACGTTTTCGGGGTGTAAGTACTACATGATGACCACAGTGTCTACAGTGACCACAGTATTATAAAGTAACACGTACTCAGTTTTTATAGTTGACTTTGATACATATTTATTGATGTTATTTTGACGAGGATTTGATAAACACATCCGTCCATGTCTAGTGTTTATGTTCGTCTCCAATGTTGTCACTACGTCGCTAGGCAATCCTAACTAATCTACGTCAAACTAGTCTCGTTCTAGTGCTGTTATTCTGCTCGTAGTGCGCAGCTTTGGTGTGCAAGCACTATGGTCTCTCTATACTATCTCATTTCTATCATCCTATCTATCTATCAACTACCTGTCTAGTCTGTTAGCTACTACCTTGGGGTTGGGGAACGGTCGTACATGGTCCTTGTACAAGTTGTAGTAGCCCCCAACTCCAAGGTAGTAGCTAACAGACTAGACAGGTAGTTTAGATAGAGATAGGCTTGTAAAAGGGAGATAAGTAGAGACTTAGTGTTTGCACACCAAAAACTGCCCACTATAAGCAGTCATTGGAAGTCACAGGGATGTGGTTTTACAGAAGAATGCTGACAATTTCATGAATAGCGAAGAAAACAAATGATGAGTTTTAAAACAAACCTTCACACAAAGAAACCTTATCAAAAGAATAAGAATCCGACAAGCAAGGTTGTTCGGGCATATAATGCGAAGATGAGGTTTAGAACATTTGGTGACAACAGGTAAAATTCAGGGAAGGAGAGATCGTGGAAGACAGAGAGAGAAGATGTTGGATGGCCTGACATCATGGTTCGACACAAGATCGACGTCAGAACTGATTACATGCACCAAGCAGAGAGAGAGAGAGAGAGAGAGAGAGAGAGAGGGTTGTGGAGAGACATGATCGCCTACGCCGGCAGGCATGGCACTTGATTGAATGCAGTAGACAAGATTTGTTTTAGACAGTTTCATCACAAAGTCATTTACCAGGGGGTGACATTTGTCCCCCCTCCCCTGCCGTAGCGTATGGGGACACTCATGGCAGTTGAGCACAAGCTGCGTGTGCTTGTAGTAGTCAGCGACTCATAGCTAACCGCTAACGTCAGGGTAAGCGTAAGAACAAAGCTGATCAAGAGTCTACTCTGTCTCCCCATGGCGGCACCAGAAACGGACGACCATCAAGAAATCTGACTAAGTTTGTGGAGATCGAAGAAGGAGAAATTAACCTGGTACCCCCAAACAGTATATGCTGACTACGCATGTATCGAACTGAAAGCTGCAGATACCACAGCTCATGCTGAAAACTGCGACACAGCGAATTCCATCCTCCAGACTGCATCCTGACATGATATAACTAGCGGGGAATATGAAAACTAACACAAGAAGAAGACGGAAATATACATAGTATGGCTGGAAATCAAGATCTTAATACCGATAGACATTACTTACGTATTTATCTCCGCTACTCGTGGAGCATAGGGTCTTACCAGTTGCCCTCCACTTTCCATAGTCTCTAAACTTCTTTTTTTATGGCTTCCCAGAATAGTCCAGCATCGTTGAGATCCTCAAGAAGCCACTTTCTCCAGATCTGTGTAAGACGTCCACAAGAAGCCACTTTCTCCAGATCTGTGTAAGACGTCCACAAGAAGCCACTTTCTCCAGGTCTGTTTATGACATCCCCAAGAAGCCACTTTCTCCAGGTCTGTTTAAGACGTCACAAAGAAGCCACTTTCTCCAGATCTGTTTAAGACGTCACAAAGAAGCCACTTTCTCCAGGTCTGTTTTAGACGTCCCCATTCAGTTTTTCTTTTACGACCGATCACTACAAACCATATCTTGATAGTCGTCTGTTTACGAGTCTGATAGGATACGGATCACATTTTGGTTTGTTTAAGGGAAGTAACTACACAAATGAATGCGCATTAAATTAAGGTAGGAGTTATGTACCTTATTTCCCGTTTTTCTTCTGCGTATTCATTGAACCAGAAGAAAACAAGTCACAACAGAGATAAAATGTCTACGCAGAATGCTGGGACTGAGTATCAAGAAGAGACCGGTTTAGAAAAGCAGACATCACAACACAGAAAGCTCACCACATGTGAAAGGAAATGCTTGAGGAAGGCAGTGGGTGTCACCAGGAAAGATCGACAACGGAATGAGAATATTAGAAGCAGAGTAAGCATAACTTCATGCACCGAATATATCGAAACACAACAAATGCGGCTATTTGGATATTTAATGAGAATGAAATACAACCAACCACCAATAACAGCATACAATAAAAAGAGATCAGGTACTAGAGCTAAGGGAAGACCAAGAAAAAAGATGGTTAGACAATATCAAGACCACACTAAATAAACACGGATATTCTTCTCTTCTCGCGATCGTTCTTAGGACGTTTTTATCATTCTAATGTGATACATAAACAGCCAAACATCAAGAACGGATGTACGTGCACAGTCTTCAGTACCTATTGGAGCTCTGGTGTTTATCCCTCGGTGGTGTGTTCGGTTTCAACCGGCGTTTACTGGGTTCGCTTTCCGTTAGCCATTTGCTGTCCCCAGCCAAACCTTGCAAGGCAGCAGGCTGCTATTTTCTTTTAGGGCAGCGACCCTTAGATGACCTGTCCTTCCGGGTTTATGAGCGCCATCTGCCCAGCGAACCTGTCGTTTTGTGGACACCTTAGTTTGTTACCGTCCAGTTTTGTTTACGGTTTGCCCCGCTAGCCTTTGATTGTCCTCAACCAAACTACAAGGCGACAGTAAAGCATGTATACAACACAAAAAGGGCGAATCATCTGGCCCTGGAACACAAATTAAAGCGCTCCCATCCCTACGCTTAACGGCAAGAGTGGGTAACGAATCCCATCTTCCACCTGGGGCAAGAAAATAGACATCATGAAAAAAGTGGATACAACATAAGAACTGAACTTCATCAAGAAACAACAAATTAAATGGATCGGCCACATAAGCAGATTACCAACCACAAAGAGAAATGTTACTACGATGCAGTGCATACAAAGTAAAAGCCTGGCCACACAAAATGTACATATAACGGAGACGACGTAAGACACAGTTTATGACGCGCATACAAACGCCCGTTCTATAAATCTCTTCTTATCCTGGCGCTGTGAGACAATTCAGGACTGAAGAAAGGAAAGAAAGACAACGCGCATAAGGAAGATCGCTACAGGTGTTCCTTTTTTCGACCTGACGCCGAAAGACAAAATAAGATTAGAGAATAGATAAATAGATAGATAGATAGATTGATAAATAGATTGATAGATAGAAAGATAGATAGATAGATAGATTGATAGATAGATAGATAGATTGATAGATAGATAGATTGATAGATAGATTGATAGATAGATTGATAGATAGATTGATTGATAGATAGATAGATTGATAGATAGATAGATAGAAAGATAGATAGATAGGTAGGTAGATAAATAGATTGATAGATAGATAGATAGGTAGGTAGATAGATTGATAGATTGATAGATAGATTGATAGATAGATAGATAGATAGATAGATAGATAGGTAGATAGATAGATAGAAAGATAGATAGATAGATTGATAGATAGATAGATTGATAGATAGATAGATAGATAGGTAGATAGATAGATTGATAGATAGATTGATATATAGATAGATAGGTAGATAGATAGATTGATAGATAGATTGATAGATATATAGATAGATAGATAGATATATAGATATATAGATTGATAGATAGATTGATAGATAGATTGATAGATTGATAGATAGATTGATAGATAGATTGATAGATAGATAGGTAGATAGATTGATAGATTGATAGATAGATAGATAGAAAGATAAATAGATTGATAGATAGATAGATAGATAGATAGATTGATAGATAGATAGATAGATAGATAGATAGGTAGATAGATAGATAGATAGATAGATAGGTAGATAGATAGATTGATAGATAGATTGATAGATAGATAGATAGATAGATTGATAGATAGATTGATAGATAGATTGATAGATAGATTGATAGAATAGATTCAAGTATCCAGAACGAAACTGTGCTAGAATCACTGGTTTTTTGGGGGAGCATAGGCGAAATGAAATAGCTGGTACTGACAATTACCTTACTTCACATATACTGACTGGTTCACATGGAAACCGATTACTGAAATATAGTTTGATCTTCTTCTTCTTTGCGTTCGTTCCTTACAACCAATTTTAATCACTCTTTGTGATATGTTTGATCTTTGCCAAGAACGTGTATACGTTGCACATTGGTTTGGTAGGCCCCTAAACGCATAAACTTCTACACATTTAGGACATGTGCATCCGATTTCATCCAAACCTCCTTAGTCGCCTAATACGACATGCGTGACAGGTAACAGTGGTTCTATTCTTTACACCCTAAAGTTGGGCCCCAGTAACCACTCGGGCGATCCTAATAAATAAAAAGCATCGCAGTAATCGGATGTGCTGGCCTACATGTAGGCGCATAACTGGTACAACATACAATCACTGTTAGGCTCAGATCCCGTACATATCAAACAGAGTTGGTCGACAAGATGTTTATATGGAGCGCTCGGAGAAGAAGAAGAAGAGAAATACATATGTTTTATAAATAATGTTTCCTTCAGATTTCAATATTCTCTTGTGATAGATTGATTGATTGATTGATTGATTGATTTGATTGATTGATTAATTAATTAATTTTATTTATTTATTTGTTTCTTTATTGATTGATTTATTGATTGATATCACTATCATCATTACATTTCGATGAGTAACCATGTGTGCTCCAATCTCTTTCTTACACTATCAGATCTCAGCTGTAGTGCTTGAACTCCGTAGCACTGGCGTGTGTCCCGGATGTAATTTAGAAGATGGCGAAATATTTTGTAGGAATTCTATTCATTAATCTTGCCAATAAATTTACCTGGGCAGCGGCTTTCCAGCCTGCTCTTCTCAATTTTGCACTGCCAAGAGTTCTTTTACATGCTCAACTTTTTTTTGTTTGTTTAGTAGGGATTAAAGCCTCTTTAAGCCGAGGCACGCCCCTTTCAACCTAAGGCGAACCTTTTATTGGTTATATCAGAGCGTGTAGGCCAACAAACATGAAAATAAGAATTAACTCCTTTCGGAGAATCCAGTAGAATGAGGTTTGATGCTCAACTTGAACACAGAACCTCCGTTTTATCGTCCGTCTCCGATAGGACTAGGAACTCGATCTCATTGATATCGAAATGAAGAATATCTAGAAATATATGTAGGAAACGAACAGAGAACCTTTGGAACGCGAGGCGAGAACCTAACCTCTACGCCACACAAACCCGTCTTCTAGACAAACGGACAAGAACGTCTTATATTTTCTAATGAATAGAATTTTCATCCAGCCTGGATTGCACTCCGTCCCGCCGTGTGCGTTCATCTCCTCTCATTCTACATGTATTTACTTCCTGCTTCGCTGCGCCGCAGTTTGACCATGCCTAGATTTTGTTATACGCAAACTATTACTTCCATATTATAACAACATCACGCTACATTTTGCACGCTTCTCTCTCCATCCTTGGATATTAATTTCCTGTTTAATGTGATCGCGACCTGGCAGAATGTCCGTGAGTATTGGTGGTGTTTCTTAGTACTTTGATCTATTTACTTCATATTGTTATCTGCCTGTGTGTGTGTCTGTGTGTGTGTCAGTGTGTGTGTGCGTCTCTGTGGGTGTGTACGTGTGTTTATCTGTGTGTGTGTGTGTGTCTGTGTGTGTGTCTGTGGGTGTGTGTGTGTGTGTGTGTGTGTGTGTGTGTGTGAGAGTCTGTCTGTGTCTGTGTGTGTGTGTCTGTGGGTGTGTATGTGTGTCTTTCTGTGTGTGTTATTTTTTAAAATAATTTTCTTCATATTGTAATATGTGTGAGTGTGTGTCTGTGGGTGTGTGTATATTATTATGTAGTCATTTTCTTCATATGGTAATGTGTGTGTATGTCTGTGTGTGTGTCTGTGTGTGTGTGTGTGTGTATGTGTCTGTGTGTGATTCTGTGTGTGTGTGTATGCTATTCTATTGTCATTTTCTTCATATCGTAATCTGTGTTTGTGTGAGTGCGTGTGTGTGTGTGTGTGTGATTGAGTGTGTGTGTGTCTGTGTGCGTGCGTGTGCGCATGCCATTCTATTATCATTTTGGACAGAAATGCCATGATATTGATTTGTCATTATTTTGGTGAACCCAACATTCATTTTTGTTTCATTTACTCACTTATTCATCTCTGCTCCTCGCGGAGCATAGGGCATCAACAGCTGCTCGTATCGTTTCCCGGTATTTGGAACGAGTTGTTATTTTTTCTAGGCACCACTTATACGTTCAGTAGTTCGTTATTGAAATGAGAAAAAAAAATGAAAACCGTTGCATATCCTTTACAGGACGTAGCCATCAACTACAGTAAACGAGTCGTTGATTTTCTAGGCACCACTTATACGTTCATTAGTTTGCGATTACTTTCTGAACAGTGAGGTCTATTTTACCGTCCGTAAAAATACACGCCGAACAAATTTGCTTCCAAATTGTCCACCGCGAAGTTTGAGCCAGATACTCATGACTTGTGATCGAGCTCATTGTTCATTTAAGGATCATCTTTATCTCACATCGGACATGTCCATAATTGATCCAATCTCTTCCCAAGTTCAGTGTGTTTAGTCTAACAACTTGCGATTCTATGTTGATTGATGTATCTACTGGTTTTCTCTCATGGTTTTCCCGTCTTGCCGCGCTATCGGTATACACAACTTGCGCAACCGAGATATAGAATATCCTTTATCTTCGTCGTTGAAATCTTCAGAGCGTATGTTTTCTCTGAGAGCGTTGATGATGTCGCTTCTGTCCATAGAAGACCCAATCTCAATCGTAGCATTGCCCGCCAGATCGTCTGTTCTCTCATTGCCCTTCCCCCCAGCGTGACTCGGGACAAAGGCAAGTATCTGGATTGGCGAGTTTTGTTTTAATTGCATCCACTGCCTTCGTACATAATTGGTCTTGATCTTCTGTATCATGCTCATAGAGTCACTGAGCATGCATGCACTGCCTTCGTACATAACCAGTTTTGATCTTCTGTATCATGTTCATAAATAGAGTCGCTGAGCATGCACGCGTGAGTGAATGTATGCGTCTGTAGCCACTCCAGGGATTTTGTCACCGCCATGACCTCCATAGTCATGCTGCTGGTAGTTGTCACCGCCATGACCTCCATAGTCATGCTACTGGTAGTTGTCACCTCCATGACCTCCATAGTCATGCTACTGGTAGTTGTCACCTCCATGATCTCCATAGTCATGCTACTGGTAGTTGTCACCTCCATGACCTCCATAGTCATGCTACTGGTAGTTGCCACCTCCATGACCTCCATAGTCATGCTGCTGGTAGTTGTCACCTCCATAACCTCCATAGTCATGCTACTGGTAGTTGTCACCTCCATGACCTCCATAGTCATGCTACTGGTAGTTGCCACCTCCATGACCTCCATAGTCATGCTGCTGGTAGTTGCCACCTCCATGACCTCCATAGTCATGCTACTGGTAGTTGCCACCTCCATGACCTCCATAGTCATGCTACTGGTAGTTGCCACCTCCATGACCCCTGTCATGCTATGGTTGCCACTCCAGTCTCCAGTCATGCTGTGAGTTGTCACCGCCATGACCTCCATAGTCATGCTGCTGCTGGTAGTTGTCCGCCGCGAAGTTTGAACCAGGTACTCGTGGGTTACGATCGAGCTCTCTATCGCTTAAGCTACAGGCGTCAACAGAATAAAAATATAGTACTTGATAATCCTAATCTTTAGTCTGTTTGAAATGTTAGTAATTTGCTCATGTTATTGTGATGAATATCCTCGTCTTGAAAATCGGATTAAGCTCCCCGCCCCCGCCTAATCTGGCGACATCTGAGCCCCCTTCCTACCTGATCTAGAGAAATCTGACTTCCAACCCCCACCCCTCCTCCCCTTCCCTAGCTGACCTGGTGAAATTTTATTAACAACCCTACTTGACGTGGAGAAATTTGAGCGCCCCCGATTCCTTCCTCTTACCTAATCTTTTGAAATCTGACCCTACCTAATCTTTCGAAATCTGACCCTACCTAATCTTTCGAAATCTGACCCTACCTAATCTTTCGAAATCTGACCCTACCTGATGTGGTGAAATCTGACCCTACCTGATGTGGTGAAATCTGACCCTACCAGATGTTGTGAAATCTTACCTCCACCCCTTCCTTCTCCTCCCCATCCCTTCCCTTACCTGGAGAAATCTTAATTCGAATCCTCCCTCCCCTTTCCCTTACCTGTAATAGGACCTCCAATACCCCTCCTACATCCTCCCAGCCTCTTCCCATTCCCTTACCTGTTGTGAAAAAATATGGCCACCAAACCTCACCTTCCCAACCCCATTCGTTTACCTGATCTGGAACAATTTTATTTAAAAAAAAAACTATAACCGGATGTTGTCTAGAAATTGTTTCATTTTGGTCAAATTTTCTTTCAGGGTATCCATTATTTGTTGAACAATAGTAGCAGATCTGAGATTTTCCCTGCCATGGTGGATACGTACTACGGGAATCTGAGCTCAATACACAACATAGGCTCATCTATTGGTTGCTCAAAATGGATGCCAACCAATCATATTCTGTATCATCTAGCCAATGGAATGTTTTGTTTAGGATTGATGATACCGGAAGCAAAGTATGGGGCGTTGCTGCTACATTCACTCATGTTCTTAGGTAATTTTGTTGTTCTTTTATGTATGGGGGAGGCGTTTATTTTATGAATTTAGCTGCAGTTATAGCGTCTTCTTCTTCTTGGAACGCTCCACATCAATCACTTGTTAACCACTCTGTGTGATTTGCATGTGATCTGAGCCTAAGAGCGATTGTACGTTGTGCCAGTTATGCACATACAAGTAGGCCAGCACATCCGATTTCTGCGCTTCTTTTTATTTACTTGGGTAGCTTCCCTAGGGCCTACATCAGTCGCTTCTTACAACATGCATTGTAGGTCACAGTGGTACTATTATTTGCTTTCCTTGCAGGCCCTGGCACCACACGGGCGGTCATAGCGTCTAATATCGCACTTCTGACGGATTTTTGCTTGAAGGCTTTAGTTTCTTATCCTCAGTGTCCCTCGCCATTCAGGCGAGCATTACTCAGACTTCTGAGGCACTTGTAATTTATATTCCCCAAGTAAAGGATCAGGAATCAGCCCGTGTTGTTCCGGGACTCACAAAAGTAGCAAAGAATAGTAACACTGCGACCTACAAGGCGACTAAGATAGGGACATAGGGATGCTACCGTAGTATATAAAAAGCTTCGCAGAAATCTGAATTGCTGACCTACTTGTAGTCGTATAACTGGCACAACGTAGAATCGCTCTTATGATCAATCATATATAGATTACAAAGAGTGGTTTAACGAGTGATCGATATGGAGTGCTTGAAGAAGAAGTAGTAGAAATGAATGTGATATTTTCGAAATAATTTTAAATTGTCCATGTCCTAGGATCTCTTCTGATGTCCATCTGGTCGTGGGTGATAGTGTGTGCTCCAGACTTCTTCTCATGGAACTTTGCCTTCTTGATTCTCAACGGCATCCAGGCATTCTCACTGATCTATACCATCCGACCTGTCAGGTTTTGTGATGAACTTGAAGATGTTTATGTTACTTTGTTCCAGCCTCTTCGCGTGTCCAGGTAAATGTGATATGTCCAGGTAAATGTGATATGTCCAGGTAAATGTGATATGTCCAGGTAAATGTGATATGTCCAGCTAAATGTGATATGTCCGGGTAAATGTGATATGTTCAGGTAAATGTGATATGTCCAGGTAAATGTTATGTGTCCTGGTAAATGTTATATGTCCAGGTAACTGGGACATGTCCTGGTAGAGTGTGATAAGTCTTGGTAAAATGTGTATGTGTCCTGGAAGAGCGTCATATGTCCTGGTTTAGTGTGAATATGTCCTGGTAGAGTGTGATATGTCCTGGTAGAATGTGATATGTCCTGGTAGAATGTGATATGTCCTGGTAGAATGTGATATGTCCTGGTTTAGTGTGAATATGTCCTGGTAGAGTGTGATATGTCCTGGTAGAATGTGATATGTCCTGGTAGAGTGTGATATGTCCTGGTAGAATGTGATATGTCCTGGTAGAGTGTGATATGTCCTGGTAGAATGTGATATGTCCTGGTTTAGTGTGAATATGTCCTGGTAGAGTGTGATATGTCCTGGTAGAGTGTGATATGTCCTGGTAGAATGTGATATGTCCTGGTAGAATGTGATATGTCCTGGTAGAATGTGATATGTCCTGGTAGAATGTGATATGTCCTGGTTTAGTGTGAATATGTCCTGGTAGAGTGTGATATGTCTTGGTAGAGTGTGATATGTCCTGGTAGAATGTGATATGTCCTGGTAGAGTGTGATATGTCCTGGTAGAATGTGATATGTCCTGGTTTAGTATGAATATGTCCTGGTAGAGTGTGATATGTCCTGGTAGAGTGTGATATGTCCTGGTAGAGTGTGATATGTCCTGGTAGAATGTGATATGTCCTGGTAGAATGTGATATGTCCTGGTAGAATGTGATATGTCCTGGTAGAATGTGATATGTCCTGGTAGAATGTGATATGTCCTGGTTTAGTGTGAATATGTCCTGGTAGAGTGTGATATGTCTTGGTAGAGTGTGATATGTCCTGGTAGAATGTGATATGTCCTGGTAGAGTGTGATATGTCCTGGTAGAATGTGATATGTCCTGGTAGAGTGTGATATGTCCTGGTAGAATGTGATATGTCCTGATAGAGTGTGATATGTCCTGGTAGAATGTGATATGTCCTGGTAGAATGTGATATGTCCTGGTAGAATGTGATATGTCCTGGTAGAATGTGATATGTCCTGGTAGAATGTGATATGTCCTGGTAGAATGTGATATGTCCTGGTAGAGTGTGATATGTCCTGGTTTAGTGTGAATATGTCCTGGTAGAGTGTGATATGTCTTGGTAGAGTGTGATATGTCCTGGTAGAGTGTGATATGTCCTGGTAGAATGTGATATGTCCTGGTAGAATGTGATATGTCCTGGTAGAGTGTGATATGTCCTGGTAGAATGTGATATGTCCTGGTAGAGTGTGATATGTCCTGGTAGAATGTGATATGTCCTGGTAGAATGTGATATGTCCTGGTAGAGTGTGATATGTCCTGGTAGAATGTGATATGTCCTGATAGAGTGTGATATGTCCTGGTAGAATGTGATATGTCCTGGTAGAATGTGATATGTCCTGGTAGAATGTGATATGTCCTGGTAGAATGTGATATGTCCTGGTAGAATGTGATATGTCCTGGTAGAGTGTTTATGTTAACCCTTTCGCATCTCAGAGCCGATATAGTGGCTTGTAATATGTTTTAAGATGACGCAAAGCCATTACACTGTCTAAAACAGTATACATTGAATATAAATGTGTCCGGAGATACAACCGGTAAAATCGAGGGTAGACGAGACAGATAAGTTTGGATAGCTTGACTTGTTGGCACGGAAGAGCGTCAACATCTGAGATGATAGGGACCACAACAGGGACAGAGATTTGTGGAGATACATGATCTCCTACACCAGTCGGCACGGTACCTGATAATGATGATGTCCGTGGTAGAGAAAAAGAACAGGAGTTAAAGATTAAAGTAGTGTGTGTTTAATGTGTGTGTGTGTTTAATGTGTGTGTGTTTAATGTGTGTGTGTGTGTTTAATGTGTGTGTGTGTTTAATGTGTGTGTGTTGAATGTGTGTGTGTTTAATGTGTGTGTGTTTAATGTGTGTGTTTAATGTGTGTGTGTTTAATGTGTGTGTGTTTAATGTGTGTGTGTTTTAATGTGTGTGTGTATGTGTGTGTTTAATGTGTTTTGTGTTTAATGTGTGTGTAGTGTGTGTAATGTGTGTGTGTGTGTGTGTTAATGTGTGTGTGTTTAATGTGTGTGTGTGTTTAATGTATGTGTGTTTAATGTGTGTGTGTGTGTTTAATGTGTGTGTGTGTTTAATGTGTGTGTGTTTAATTTGTGTGTGTTTAATGTGTGTGTGTGTGTGTGTTTAATGTGTGTGTTTAATGTGTGTGTGTGTGTTTAATGTGTGTGTTTTAATGTGTGTGTGTTTAATGTGTGTGTGTTTAATGTGTGTGTATGTGTGTTTAATTGTGTGTGTGTTTAATGTGTGTGTGTTTAATGTGTGTGTGTTTAATGTGTGTGTGTTTAATGTGTGTGTGTTTAATGTGTGTGTGTTTAATGTGTGTGTGTGTTAATGTGTGTGTGTTTAATGTGTGTGTGTGTTTAATGTGTGTGTGTTTAATGTGTGTGTGTTTAATGTGTGTGTGTTTAATGTGTGTGTGTTTAATGTGTGTGTGTTTTAATGTGTGTGTGTTTAATGTGTGTGTGTTTTAATGTGTGTGTGTTTAATGTGTGTGTTTGTTTAATGTGTGTGTGTGTTTAATGTGTGTGTGTGTTTAATGTGTGTGTGTTTAATGTGTGTGTGTTTAATGTGTGTGTGTTTAATGTGTGTGTGTTTAATGTGTGTGTGTTTAATGTGTGTGTGTTTAATGTGTGTGTGTGTTTAATGTGTGTGTATATTTAAAGTGTTGTCGATAGTGAGGTGGATAATAGACTGCCGTATCGACAACTTCTTCTTCAAACGCTCCATATCGACCACTTGTTAACCACTATTTGTGATCTGTATGTGATTTGAACCTAAGAGCGATTGTACATTGTGCCAGTTATGCACCTACAAGTAGGCCAGCACATCCGATTTCTGCGTCGCTTTTTATTTACTAGGGTAGCTTCCCTAGGCCCATACCTCAGTCGCCTATTACGCTATGCCTTGTAGGTCGCAGTTTTACTATTATTTGCTCCCTCCTTCCCTCCTTGAATGCCCCGGCAACACACAGACAACTAGTAGCAAAATGCCATGGAAATTCCGTGCTTCGTGGTCATTTTGTGTGCATACGATACGCGATTGTGTGTGCATACGAGACGCGATTGTGTATGCATACGATACACGACTGTACTACAGTAAACCCTGATCCATTATTTGGTAATCTAAATTACACGTACCTCTCAAGCCAGGATACGGTTCGCCTGAATGGCAAGGGAAACTGGTGTTAAAGAAAGCAGGTTTTCACGCAAAACTCAACAGGAGACGCCATATTAGGTGCAATGAGCACTCTTAAATTCAAAGCGGATGAAAAGAAATTCTTCGAGATAAGTGTCTTGTATACGATCAGAAAAGAAATTCTTCGAGTTTAGTGTCTTGTATACGATCAGAAAAGAAATTCTTCGAGATAAGTGTCTTGTATACGATCAGAAAAGAAATTCTTCGAGATAAGTGTCTTGTATACGATCAGAAAAGAAATTCTTCGAGATAAGTGTCTTGTATACGATCAGAAAAGAAATTCTTCGAGATAAGTGTCTTGTATACGATCAGAAAAGAAATTCTTCGAGATAAGTGTCTTGTATACGATCAGAAAAGAAATTCTTCGAGATAAGTGTCTCGTATACGATCAGAAAAGAAATTCTTCGAGATAAGTGTCTCGTATACGATCAGAAAAGAAATTCTTCGAGATAAGTGTCTCGTATACGATCAGAAAAGAAATTCTTCGAGATAAGTGTCTCGTATACGATCAGAAAAGAAATTCTTCGAGATAAGTGTCTCGTATACGATCAGAAAAGAAATTCTTCGAGATAAGTGTCTCGTATACGATCAGAAAAGAAATTCTTCGAGATAAGTGTCTCGTATACGATCAGAAAAGAAATTCTTCGAGATAAGTGTCTTGTATACGATCAGAAAAGAAATTCTTCGAGATAAGTGTCTTGTATACGATCAGAAAAGAAATTCTTCGAGATAAGTGTCTTGTATACGATCAGAAAAGAAATTCTTCGAGATAAGTGTCTTGTATACGATCAGAAAAGAAATTCTTCGAGATAAGTGTCTCGTATACGATCAGAAAAGAAATTCTTCGAGATAAGTGTCTCGTATACGATCAGAAAAGAAATTCTTCGAGATAAGTGTCTCGTATACGATCAGAAAAGAAATTCTTCGAGATACGTGTCTCGTATACGATCAGGAAAAAATTGTTTTTTTTCGGAAAACCCAAACAAAATTAGAATCAAAAATAGCAAAACAAACTTCTTGGTAATGGTTAATATACATAAAAAATAGGAAGAATTTAGAAGAAGCTGTGAAGTCAATCAAGACAGAAATGAAGTGACTACGCATAATGCTGGGAGTATCAAGAAGAGACTGGTTTAGAAATGAAGTCATCAGTGGAAAATAGTGTATACAACATCAATACTGAACTTTATCAAGAAACAACAAATTAAATGGTTCGTCCACATAAACAGATTACCAACAGACAGTTCGCCTCAAAGAGCAATGCTATTCCGATACAGTGTATACAAAGCAAAAGGCCGTCCACGCAAAAGGCATACCTTCGAAATACCAGAGAGTGCGAAAACACTATTTATGAAGCGCACACAAAAGCCCGTTCTAAAAATCACTTATTATCCTGATGCTGTAAGGCAAAACAGGATAAGAGAAAAGAAGAAGATGAAATCAGAAAAATGTATTAGGAACATTTGTTATAAGAAAGAGAAAATGAAGATATGTTGGGTATACTCTGAAAAGAAATGATTAAAGAATTATAAAGCAAGCACTGAAGTTGGATGAAAAGAGTTAAAGAAAGAAAAAATGCACAAAGGAAATGGTGAAACGAAATCTACTGAGAAAGGCGAGGAATATAGGCATTCAATTTCGTAGAGGAGATTAAACTAGTTGCCCATGATAAAGCAGTATGGAAAAACTAGCTACAGCCTTGACTTGGGAAAAAAATGATAGAAAGGCGGCAGAACTGCTACAATATGAAAACGTTACGTGTTAAGCGTGATACGAAGAGAAGATAGATAGAAAACTCATTTATGACTAATAATTATAAGTTATGTAAAATTGATTGCTCATTTATTGTTCATATTTTGCGTTTCACATAAAATTGCTTGCCGGCTATAATTAGTTAATGACAAAGATATTATTAAATAAATTATGTGTTTTCTTTGTTCGGATGTGCAGACATCTGTTCAAGAAACTTGTATCTCCAGAGTTCTGTACCCTGATGACCTTACATGAAGGTGAAACTTACGCCACGCAATCTGTGACCCGTACTGATAAACTTGGTCTTATTATCAACGGCGTGTAAGTATTATTTTTGTTGTATGTCCAATAGTGTTAGTATAGTTATACTTTCCATGATTAAACATTGCAAGACAGACACTGTTTTGGAGCCCGCAGGGAAAGAGGTGTTGAGGAAGGTCTAGAAAAGAACTGGGGGTTGATATTAAGAGGATAGGTAAAACATGGAAAGAATTAGAAGGGATGGCAGGAGAGAGGAAGAGCTGGAAAAAGTTGTTTTTTGTTGTTATTTTTCCCGATCCAGAAGTACTTGAGCTAAGCTCTTCGGCTCGGTGTCATGGACATCGTAACCCTTCGGTTCGGTGCCATGAACACCGTAAATCTGGAGAACATGTGGCTTTTCTGCCAGCGGGCAGAATTGAATCACACTCACAGTGGGCTTGCCCCCCGTCGTCCAACGCTCTACGAACACGCTGGGCAAGCGGGCGAAGAAGTTTGTTAAGGACATGTGCTCCGTTGGGAGCTGAAATGTGACGAAAGAAGAAATATTAGTATATTCCTTGGACGGGTTAGTATGAGCGTTCGACTATCTACTCCAGACATTAGAGGGTCGTGAGTTCAATCCTATACTCAATGTTTCACTGGTTAGAAAAGGTAATGCAACGTGAAAAACTGTCTTCCATCATGAGCATTCTCAGCAGTAGACAACTAAGATGGTTAGAGCATGTGAGAACAATATAAACTTGTCGCATACCAAAACAAATGTTGTTCTGTGAACTTTCGGAGGAAGAGGACCAAGGTAGATAACTGTTCAGATTTAACGATGTCTGCAAGGCCTCAATTAAGAACTTTTCGTTAGGTCCCAACACATGGGTAAAAACTAGCTGATGACAGAGTTGTGTGGAAAGCGATATTGTGCAAGGGCTCAGAGTCTTTTGAGAAGAGATTTATGTATGATCTGAAAGATAAGAGAGAAACTTTATAATGATACCAGCTGCTGTATATAATCTTCTCACTTCTCACATAATTGACTTACCTATTCTCACCTGTCACAGAATCAACTCACCTGTTCTCACCTGTCACAGAACCAACTCATATTTTCCCACCTGTCACAGAATCAACTCACCTGTACTCACCTGTCAAAGAACCAACTTACCTGTCATTACCTGTCACAGAACCAACTCATATTTTCCCACCTGTCACAGAATCAACTCACATTTTCCCACCTGTCACAGAATCAACTTACCTATTCTCACCTGTCGCAGAATCAACTCACCTGTTCTCACCTGTCACAGAACCAACTCACCTGTTCTCCCACAGGATGCATGCATACAGTCACAGAAGTTTCCTACATTCAATAACAGAGAAGCAATTCATTGACTCGCCTGAGTTCGAATCTACCTTGACCGGGGATGAGAAATTTCAGGTGAATTTTATGTTTTCATATGCGTTTGTCAGTGCGACTTTACTACGATAGTTCTGTACACATAAACTTCTGTTACTTTAGTTGTCCTGTACACATAAATTTCTGTTATTTTAGTTGACATGTACACATAAACTTCTGTTACTTTAGTTGTACTATACACATAAACTTCTGTTACTTTAGTTGTACTGTACACATAAACTTCGATTACTTAAGTTGAAATGTACACATTCACTTCTGATACGCAAGTAAAAAATAAGACAAATGCACATTTCGTTGACATGATGCCTGTGTGTTGTCGAGACTCGCAATGGAAGCAAAGAATGGTAACATTATGACCTACAAGGCATGTCGTAAGAGTTCAGAAAGTCAGAGAAAGTTCGGTAAAGAAATCACATTAATGTTGAAACTTCTCGCGTTAACCCACACATTTCTTCAGAAATAAGATAACAAAGTTTCAGAGTTTCATAGGATTTAACGTTCTCATATTTTATTTTGTTGTGACATACAGATGGAGGTGTTAAAATAAGAACACAGAAAGCAATATGAGCTTTCATTACACTAGGAAATCTATGCAAGTTAAAACAAGTTAATTGCAAATCCTTTACAAGACTTTACGAATCTTCTTTCTTTCTCGAATCCTGTTTGCCTCACAGCGTCAGGTCAAGAAGAGATTTCTAAAACTGGTTGCTCACAGCGTCAGGTCAAGAAGAAATTTCTAGAACTGTTTGTTTCACAGCGTCAGGTCAAGAAGAGATTTCTAAAATTGGTTGCCTCACAGCGTCAGGTCAAGAAGAAATTTTTAGAACTGTTTGCCTCACAGCGTCAGGTCAAGAAGAGATTTCTAAAACTGTTTGCCTCACAGCGTCAGGTCAAGAAGAGATTTCTAAAACTGGTTGCCTCACAGCGTCAGGCCAAGAAGAGATTTCTAGAACTGTTTGCCTCACAGCGTCAGGTCAAGAAGAGATTTCTAAAACTGGTTGCCTCACAGCGTCAGGTCAAGAAGAGATTTCTAGAACTGTTTGCCTCACAGCGTCAGGTCAAGAAGAGATTTCTAAAACTGGTTGCCTCACAGCGTCAGGTCAAGAAGAGATTTCTAAAACTGGTTGCCTCACAACGTCAGGTCAAGAAGAGATTTCTAGAACTGTTTGTTTCACAGCGTCAGGCCAAGAAGAGATTTATAAAACTGGTTGCCTCACAGCGTCAGGTCAAGAAGAGATTTCTAGAACTGTTTGCCTCACAGCGTCAGGTCAAGAAGAGATTTCTAAAACTGTTTGCCTCACAGCGTCAGGTCAAGAAGAGATTTCTAAAACTGGTTGCCTCACAGCGTCAGGCCAAGAAGAGATTTCTAGAACTGTTTGCCTCACAGCGTCAGGTCAAGAAGAGATTTCTAAAACTGGTTGCCTCACAGCGTCAGGTCAAGAAGAGATTTCTAGAACTGTTTGCCTCACAGTGTCAGGTCAAGAAGAGATTTCTAGAACTGTTTGCCTCACAGTGTCAGGTCAAGAAGAGATTTCTAGAACTGTTTGCCTCACAGTGTCAGGTCAAGAAGAGATTTTTAAAACTGTCCCTTGTATGCGCTTCGTAGATAGTTTTCGTAGATTCTGTTATCTCTGTGGTCCATCTTTTGCGTGGCCGGCCTTTTGCTTTGTACCCATTGTATCGTAGCAGCATTGCTCTTTGAGGTGCATTGTATGTTGGTAATCTGCTTACGTGGCCGAACCATTTAATTTGTTGTTTCTTGATGAAGTCTAGTATTGATGTTGTACCCACTTTTTCCTGATGTTTTCATTTCTCAACCGGTCTCTTCTTGTTACACTCAGCATTCTGCGTAAACACTTCATCTCTGTTGTGACTAGTTTTCTTCTATCATTTGAAGTCAGCATCCAGGTTTAGCACTGGTAACATAATGTGGGGAGAATGATTGTGTTGAACATTGCTCTTTTTGTGTTCATGGTGACATGTTTGCATCTTAAAATTGTGTCCTATCATTTGATTTGCTAATCAACCCCAGCTTTTTTAAAGCTGTTTGTGATTTTTCTAGGCATTATTACGTTCAGTAGTTTGCCATTGCTTTCTGAACATTAGTTTGCCATCGTCCTTTTGTTAAAATCCACGCGAAACAATTTGCCACCAAATTGTCCGCAGCGTGATTCGAACTCAGAACGTCGGGGTTAATAGACCGGGTCACTATCCACTAAGCCACAGACGCCACCTATGAAAGTCTAATGAAATAAAATCAAGAACAAAAATGAGGACATTTAACTTCAATATTAAAGCACTTCTGCTGTATGGGTGAGAAACTTGAAGAATGTCTAAAATAATTACGCATAAATTGCAAACATTTATCATCTGGTGTCTATACAGAGTAGAGGGACTGAGATGATTTGATAGGGTTTAAATGAGGAACTTATGAGACCAAGAAGTGAAGACGCTGGAGAGAGCAAGACAGATTCCAGTGAACCAAGAGGTTAAAAAAAGACTGTCGATGGATAGGTCACACTTTGAGAAAACCTAAGGCAAATATAACAAGAAGGGTCCTTTCCTGTAACCCGCAGAGACAGCGAAATAAGGGGAGGCCGAGAAATACACGGAGACGGGAATTTAGAGGCAGAGATGAACAATATAAAGAAGAGCTGGAGGGTGCTGCATGAGATAGCTAGAGATAGCAAGACTTGGCATGACTTGGTTGAGGGTCTCTGCCACAATCTGTGTTAAAAAAGCAGATATACATACACATATACTTAGTTTTATAATTAAGATTTTATTATATTATTTTATCCATCAGGTGTCAATAGTAGCAGCTAGGATGTGTCGGTTTCTGTTTTGGCCCCGACAAGATTTGGAGTATCTTCTGATCAAAGAACCTTACCTGGCTAGTGTGATGAAGACTATCATTGGGCGGGATATCATCAATAAACTCTATGCTCTCAATGACAAGGTTGGTAATAATTTTCATAAGTTGGGGAGGGGGTCGGTGTAATGAAGTGGATAATCAGTTTGTTTTGTGTTCTGAAGGCCATCGGTTCGAATCTATCATAATAAGCAGAATTACAGTTATCTTCGTTTCGGGGTACATGGGTGTCGTTGGCAATGAGATAGCAGCCATGCTTGCTGGCTCTGCTACCAGATCATGCAATGGATAGACTTGACGTTCTGAACGCCTCTATAGAGTGTGGCCGCAAAGAATATTTTCCTTTAAACCAATCCATGTCAACTGCTTGATTGTAAGAGCTGGGATTGAAGATTGCAGTTATTGGTTATTGGTTACTAAACTGACGTCATTATACTCCGGGCAGACCCATAGGTGCTTAGTCTCCCCCAACAGATATCGAAGAGTATGCATACTGATGGTTCTCGAAGTTCGCTGATTAAACACACCTCTCACTCTGCCCCTCAGGCATCCAATTCTACTTGTACAACGGGTAACTCCAAACTGCTTAAATCGCTTGATTGATTCAACATCTATTTTAGTGTCCTCATCCAACATACACTCGAGATTGGAGTAGCACGAAAGAACATCACAACAGGTATATGAGTAGGCTCATCAATCCAACTGGTACTGTCAATCGTTGGACGCTGTTGGAGATAGTGCGAAGGAGATCGGAGCACCTATGGTCATGTCCAGAGTGCAATGAAGATATTTCAAACTGAAATTGAAACATCTATCGCGTAGTCGGATTTGCACATGTTTTTTGTGTGTAAAGTAAATAAGGAATTTTAAGTACGCAACCAGCAATAATCAACCGAAAATGAAAATGATCAAATGCTATATATATCCTTTATTAATGTATGGCTCGAAACATGGACAATGAACAAGCAGTTAGAAGACAGAATTGATGCATTTGAGATGTGGATATATAGAAGAATAGGCAGAGTTTCATGGACAGAAAAACAGACAAATAAACAAGTTTTAGGAAAACTAGGCATGAAGAAACAATTATTAAGAGAAATAAAATTCAGACAAGTAAAGTATTTTGGGCACATAAAAGACATGACACCATGATGAAACATTTACTAGAGGGGAAAGTTGAGGGGAAGAGCAAGAGGAAGACCGAGAGATAAGTGGGAGGGGAAACTTTAAGAAATGGACAGGTTACAGTCTGGCAGTGTGCAACACCAAGACGAAAGACTGAGGATGCTGGAGATTCATTGCAGCCAACCTTCGATGTGGAGACGGCACCTGATGATGGTGATGATGAACCAGCAATATCTAAACCAAAGGAGTTTTACTGAGGAGTGTCTTTCATAAACGCTTCGACTGTTGAACACAGAATAATCAGATCAGATGCAAACAAATGCTATAAGCTTATTGTTCTTGTATATTTTGTATTTACGATCATTGGAAGCCACAGCGATGTGGTTTTACAGAAGAATGCTGAAACGCAAAGAGAGAGAGAGAGAGAGAGAGAGAGAGAGAGAGAGAAGAAGAATTTGAAATTCTATGGACAGCGAAGAAAACAAACGAGGTTTTAAATAAGTCCTGCACACAAAGAAACCTTATCACAAGAATAAGAATCCGACAATCAAGGTTCTTCGGACATATAATGCGAAGAGAAGGTTTAGAACATTTGGTGACAACAGGTAACATTCAGGGAAGGAGAGATCGTGGAAGACAGAGGGAGAAGATGTTGGATGGCCTGACATCATGATTCGACACAAGATTGACGTCAGAACTAATTACATGCACCAAGCAAAGAGAGTTGTGGAGAGACATGATCGCCTCGCGCCCGCCTTGCATGACACTTGATTGATTGATATCTGAGACGAAATAAGAGCATACATACACACAGAAAGATACACATAACAAACATGCATACATTATTCAAAGTAGCTTCAAGTTTATTGTCAGCAAAGAATAAGGAGGTTTTCTTTAAGAACACCAGGGGAGGAAGCAACGAAGCCAATGAATATGATCAATAAATCGACAGTGAACAAGTATTTGGGGCTAACGAAAAAAAATCATCAAATTAACAAAAACAGGATTCTCTTTGCCTCTTTCTCTCTCTCGATCGTTGTTTTTCTGCCATTTTTATCATTCTTATATATATATATATATATAAGACAAAGATGAAGGGAATTGTATTTCTGTCCCAATTGTTTGGAGATATCTGGACATCCTACGGATTTGAAATTTGGCAAGAAGGTTGCTTTCATGGATACGAAGAGGGAAAAAATTATAAAACTATAATTTTTTTAAATACATTTCTATAACCATATTCCCAACTTAACGCATGGCCATTCTGCACAGAAATCGTCGAAATTGTCTTTCAATATTTTCACGACGTTCCCGGTCACGTGATCATGTTGTTAATTTCTCGCTGGCGAAACGCGTAATCACGAAGTAAGGTAATTTTACAAAATACAAAAACAATGACAATACACTGCAACGTTTCTACCAACAAGGCATTTATCAAGCAAACAATACAACAAAGTAACCAATGTCACAGCGCACTAAATACATATTTTGACAAAGATTAATACTTTCTGCTCAAGTTCTTACATATTTATTTATACGTTTCTGTAGAGTAGATAACGCACATGCCTGCATTGCTACATGCACTGATACATACGCTCAATTCACGTTCGGCCAGGCCAATTTTTTAAATTTCTTAAAACACGTCGATAAGTTAAAAATCAGAATAAATTTAATTTGCCATTTGTTTTTTTTTCAACTTTCACGGGAATTCAATTGTATCAGGTTTTACTGGCAATCGAAATGATGGACAATTTAAATTGTTATTTGTCAACTTTCACGGGAATTATGTTGTATCAGGTTTTACTGGCCGATGCACGGAGAGAAAACATATTGTTTTTAATGGGGAATAAGCCGATTTTGAAACAACGTGGCATGTTTCTTTAAGGGACTTTACAAATAGATCTAAACTAAATTCCCCGTGCGAAGAATTGGTAAACTGCTAGTTGTGATATATAAACAGCCTTTGCCAAGAACGTTTATTTTACATCACAATCTTCAGTACCATTTAGAGCTCTAGTGCATGTCCTTCGGCGATGTGTCTTCGGCGTTTACTGGGTTCGCTCTCCGTCAGCATATTGACTGTCCACAGCCGACTTGCAAGGCAGCAGGTTGTTATTTTCTTTTAGGGTAGCTACCCTTAGACGACCTACCCTTCCGGGCTGTTTAGCGTCATCTGCCCAGGTTTCCTGTCTTTTTGTGGACTACTTGGTTTTCCTTCCGTCAAAATTGAGTACGGTTTGCTACGCTAGCCATTGATTGTCCCCAATCTAACTACAAGGCAGTAGTAGTTCCCTGCGAGAAATATGACCGGAGGATCTAAAGCCGAAGGATTGATTTTACTGCACTGGGCTCGCCCGTGTGGTGCCGGGGCTCACAAGGGAATCAAAGAATGGTACATATGTAACCTACAATGCATGTCGTAAGAGGCGACTCATTTAGCTACTAACGATGCTAACCTAATAAATAAACAGCGGCGCAGAAATCGGATGTACTGGTCTAATTGTAGGCGCATAATTGACACAACATGCAATCGCTCTTAGGCTCAGATCAAATACAAATCACATGGAGTGGTTGACAAGTGGTCGCTATAGAAAGTTCGAAGGAGAATCAGACTGCACGGTGTTTTACCATATATAATTCTTCTTTTTTGAACTCTCCATATCGACCACTTGTTAACCACTCTGTGTGATTTGTATGTAATCTGAGCCTAGGAGTGATTATTCGTTGTGCCAGTTATGCACCTACAAGTAGGCCAGCACATCCTATTTCTGCGAATCTTTATTTACTGGAGTAAATTCCTCGGAAAATTCATTAGTAAAGATTAAAAACAAAATTTCTAGAAAATATCACCTTATTCAAAATTACATCGAGGACCCTCGCCGGTGCTACGGAGTTCGTGAACTGCAGCTGAAATCTTCCTGTAAAAAAAAAAGATCGAAGCACACATGATTACTTACCGAAGAGCAATGACGATAGTCAATCAATCAATCAATCAATCAATCAATCAATCAATCAATCAATCAATCAATCAATCAATCAATCAATAACTCAATCAATCACTCAATCAATCACTCAATCAATCAATCAATCAATCACTCAATCAATCACTCAATCAATCACTCAATCAATCACCCAATCAATCACTCAATCACTCACTCAATCAATCACTCAATCAATAACTCACTCAATCAATCACTAAATCAATCACTCAAGCAATCACTCAATCAATCAATCACTCAATCAATCACTCAATCACTCAATCAATCACTCAAACAAACAATCAATCAATCACTCAATCAATCAATCAATCAATCATTCAGTCAATCAATATTTGATTTAGGCAATGATTATCTTATCGTTAATATTTAATCTGACTCTTTTTCTGTACAGGTAACAACTCCTGCTGGTTCCCGTTTAGACATACGCCTGCCTAGCATCCCATGCAACATACGACAACGTAGAGATCTCCGCCGCGCACTCGTCGGCGCTCTTGGAAATGAGGTCATGGTTACAGAGGATAACGAAGGCGATGCTACAGCCACAAACGAGATGATGACTCCAGCTGGAGCACAGATCACGTTTACTGGCGAAGCTGAGTTTCAGGAGTATGATCATGATCATGATTTTGATAAAAACTCCGAAGCAGACGAAAGTGAGTATTGACCTAATTATGATCCTAGTAAGTTTCTGGTCTTAAGAATGATTTTAAATCTGTTTCCGGTCTGCCGTTTTCTGTTAATAAATAAATAATCGGGGGGAGTATCTGGCCGAATGAATTAGAGCGCGGGGCTCCCATACGGGAGACTCGTGTTCAATTCACGGTAAGGCAAAGTTGTTTTTTTCTGTTGTGGGCATAAATAAAAAATCTTAACCTGAACAGCGTCTCGGCGACTGCAGTAGCCATGCAGCCATTAAATTCATCAGGCTCACGTCCCCACTGTCATATACCGCCCTAAAAAACGGTACTACGGGCAGTAGCGACAGTTTGAAATAAGTTTGGCTGGACAGATGGACCTTAGGTCTGAAGAGCTGGACAGATGGGCCTTAGGCCTGAAGAGCTGGACAGATGGGCCTTAGGCCTGAAGAGCTGGACAGATGGGCCTTAGGTCTGAAGAGCTGGACAGATGGGCCTTAGGTCTGAAGAGCTGGACAGATGGGCCTTAGGTCTGAAGAGCTCAACAGATGGGCCTTAGGTCTGAAGAGCTGGGCAGATGGACCTTAGGTCTGAAGAGTCTAATCTCGAAGGATTGACTTCACCGAGTTTTACCTCATATAACTTGGTCTCTCTCTCATATAACTTGGTCTCTCTCATATAACTTGGTCTCTCTCTCATATAACTTAGTCTCTCTCTCATATAACTTGGTATATCTCATATAACTTGGTCTCTCTCTGAAATAACTTGGTCTCTCTCTCATATAACTTGGTCTCTCTCTCTCATATAACGTGGTCTCTCTCTCATATAACTTGGTCTCTCTCTCTCATATAACTTGGTCTCTCTCTCATATAACTTGGTCTCTCTCATATAACTTGGTCTCTCTCATATAACTTGGTCTCTCTCTCATATAACTTAGTCTCTCTCTCATATAACTTGGTATATCTCATATAACTTGGTCTCTCTCTCAAATAACTTGGTCTCTCTCTCATATAACTTGGTCTCTCTCTCTCATATAACGTGGTCTCTCTCTCATATAACTTGGTCTCTCTCATATAACTTGGTCTCTCTCTCATATAATTTGGTCTCTCTCTCATATAACTTGGTCTCTCTCATATAACTTGGTCTCTCTCTCATATAATTTGGTCTCTCTCTCATATAACTTGGTCTCTCTCATATAACTTGGTCTCTCTCTCATATAACTTGGTCTCTCTCTCATATAACTTGGTCTCTCTCTCTCATATAACTTGGTCTCTCTCTCATATAACTTGGTCTCTCTCTCTCTCCATAACTTGGTCTCTCTCATATAACTTGGTCTCTCTCTCTCTCATATAACTTGGTCTCTCTCTCATATAACTTGGTCTCTCTCTCATATAACTTGGTCTCTCTCTCATTAAACTTGGTCTCTCTCATATAACTTGATCTCTCTCTCATATAACTTGGTCTCTCTCTCACATAACTTGGTCTCTCTCTCTCTGCAAAAATGGCACGCCCCATTCTCAGTGTATTGCACAATACACGAACTCCGTAGCTCCTTCAATAATACTAGGGTTTCTGAAAAAGTACAATCGTGTACAGAATTGCGAGGTCCGGATTCGAACTAACGACCTTCTGAACGCAAGATAAAAAGTTTAACCATTTATCTGCTACAGAGACCAACACGGCACGGAAGAAAGGTTTTACATTAGAGGTGCACCGTTAGCTTCTTCTTCTTCTTCTTCTTCTTCTGCTTCTTCGAACGCTTGATATCAATCACTTGTTAAACCACTCTTTGTGATTTGTATGTCATCTGAGCCTAAGAGCGATTGCACGTTCTGTCAGTTATGCACCTGCAGGTAGGCCCGCACATCCGATTTCTATTCGCACAACGTTTTTTATTTACTGAGGTAGCTTCCCCAGGTCCTACATCAGTTGCCTCTTACTGCATGCCTTGTAGGTCGTAGTGGTACTATTCTTTGCTTCCCTTGCGGGCTCCGTCCTCACACGGACGGCACCGATAGCAAAAAATCGATAACACGCTGCGCTGATAACTACGTGCAGTGGAATTTCAGTGGTTCGATGCCAACTTGGTCCAACAACATTTCGGTTTGCACACCGTACGCGGTTGGACTACATGTTCCCTGATTCTTCAACTGAAATCTAAATTACAAGTACCACTAAAGTCGGAGTAAGGTTCGCCGTTCATAAGGTTCGCCGTTAAGGACACTGTTCATAAGGAAAGCAAGCCGTCACAGAAAAATCAGTTCAATATGTCATATTAGGCGTCATTACTGCGTCTGAATTCATAGCATGCGAAAACAAGAATACTGTTTGAAGAACAATAGTTGCAGCCCTTTGCTCCACTGGGAACAAGAAAGTTTATTTGTATTAGGTAATACGGTTTTCTTTACCTTCCATCTTATTCTTCACCTTTCAGCTCCCAATGGAGCACAG
>CM036755.1:31361860-31426860 GCA_020796225.1 Arion vulgaris
AAAAGAAGAAGCACACACTCCCATACACACAACACATACACACACACAACACACAGACACACAACACACAAGCACACAACACACAGGCACACAACACACCCACACACCACAACACAATACACACAACACACACAACCTACACACAACACAACACACACAACACACACAACACACACAACACACGCAACACAACACAGTACACACAACACACACAACACAACACACGCAACACAACACAACACACGCAACACAACACAGTACACACAACACACCACACACAACACAACACACGCAACACAACACAGTACACAACACAACACACACAACACAACACACGCAACACAACACAGTACACACAACACAACACACACAACCTGCACACACAACAGACCAACACACAACACACACAACCAACACACCCACAACACACACAACATACACAACCTACACACACTTAGCACAAACATTTCTATTTACCAAAACACAATAAGGTATATTTGCGCAAGCCGATTGGTCACAATCGGTTACTAAGGTAACGAAATGAAAACAGCAAAGTACATAAGTTTATATAGGGCGGCCATTGTTATCCTGTCTATGCACCGGCGTAGTACACAGTGAAATCAATACAACCGATCCTGAAGACGGCTTCTTCATATTTCTTTTCATTCTGGCAACATTTAATCTTGTTCGGGATGTGTTTGTGATTTTTCTCTAGGTTTATGTCGGTGCTGCTCATTTCTTTTCTAGCATTTGATGATATATGTATCCTCTATATTCATTTGCTTTATTTAGCTATCTGTTTTTACTGCTTTGTGCATTTTTGCAATTCTATTTTTTGGTGTGCAAATTTTTTGTATTATCGATATAAGAGAAGACTGTATTAAAACTATGTAGCAATGGCCAAACACGTAAGAACAAAGTACTCTAGTTTTATAAAATACAAAAACAATAACAATGCACACAGCAACGTTTCGACCAAAAGGCTTATATCAAACAAATGGTACCACAGAAGTGACGAATTTCTTCTTTCACGCACTCTACATATAGACTACAACAATAATACACAACGGCCTTAAATGACATATCCTAACGGCCCTAAAATAGCGTAGTTATAGACATGTCATTTTAGGGCCGTTAGGATATGTCATTTTAGGGCCGTTAAGATGTTATTGTCGTAGTCTATATGTAGTGTGCTGTGAAATTCGTCACTTCTGTTGTATCCTTTCCTTGATGAAAGCCTTTTGGTCGAAATGTTGCTGTGTGCATTGTTATTGTTTTTGTATTTTGTAAAACTACAGTACTCTGTTTTTACTGTGTTGTGCATTTCTAACACTATTTTTGGTGTGCAACTTTTTAATATTATTTCGATTATTGTTGGTTGATAATACACTATGTTTGTCTATCTGTCTGTCTGCCTGTCTGTTGCTTTTATCATATTCGTGAATGTAGATTTGTTTTGAGTATATTGACCACAAATTTGACCAAGTGGGCGTCTGTAGCTCAAGCGGTAGTGAGCTCGATCACAACCCAAGCGTACCTGGTTGAAACTCCACGGCGGACACTTTTGGAAGCAAATTAGTCTATTGTCTTTTTCCAGGTGGAAGATGTAGTTGGCTGTCCACTTTTGTCGTTAAGCGTAGGGATGGGAGCTTTAATTTGTGTTCTAGGGCTAGATGAATCGCCCTTGTTGTGTTATATCCGTGTTTATGTAGTGTGGTTTTGATATTGTCTATCCATCTTTTTCTTGGTCTTCTCTTAGCTCTAGTACCCGATCTCTTTTATTGTATGCTGTTATTGGTGGTTGGTTGTATTTCATTCTCATTAAATGTCTAAACCACTGCATTTGTTGCCATTATTTCCCTTGGATTTTTACATAAGGTAAAAATAGACCTCACCGTTCAGAAAGCAATGGCAAGCTACTGAACGTATAAGTGGTGCCTAGAAAATCAACGACTCGTTTACTGTGGATGATGGCTATGTCCTGTAAGGAATATGCCACGATTTTCATTTCACATTGATCAAGGCCTTGCATTTGAATAACTGGTACATTCATGATTATTAACTGAAGGACAATGATGATATCAATGAATCTACTACTGCCTTGTAGTTAGATTGGGAGCAATCAAATGCTAGCGTAGCAAACCGTACACAAAACTGGACGGCATGAAAATCAAGTAGTCCACAAAAAAGACTGGTTACCTGGACAGATAACGCTCATCAACCCGGGAGGGCAGGTCGTCTAAGGGTTGCTACCCTAAAAGAAAATAGCAACCTGCTGCCTTGTAGGTTGGCTGGGGACACCAAAAGGCTAACGGAGATCGAACCCAGTAAACGCTGGTTGAAATTGGACACTTCACCAAAAGGATAAGCACTAGAGCTCTAAATGGTACTGAACGTTGTGACATAAAATTACGTTCTTGGCAACGGTTGTTTATATATCACAATTAGAATGATTAAAATGGCCAAAAAGAACGATCAAAAGAGAGAGAGAGATATATATATATATCAGTGAATCGATAAATGAATGAATCAATCAATCGATCGATCAATGGATCATGATTGATAAAGATCTGAACTAGAAAAGGATGAACATATTTTGTAGGAGTTTTAAAAAATAATAATTATAATGAATTTTGCCAGAGCAGCGGCTTTCCAGCCTGTTCTTCTCAATTTTGAACTGCCAATAGTTCTTTTACATGTTCAATTTGAACACGGAACCTAGGTTTTATTCTTTCTTTAATAGGACTAGCATCTTGATATCACCTACACTGAAATAAGGCATCTCTGGAAAAATATTAGATGGCTTCAGGATGGAGCGAACCGAATACGTTTGAACCTTTGAAACTGAGAGTGGAGCAGCTAACCACTACGCCACAGATACTCAATGATGACAAAATAAATGATTTGCTAGTTGACATTCTAATTCACTTGGTTATGTTAATCTATTTGTTTTCTGTGATTTTTCTTTACTTCTTCTTCTTCTTTGTCTTTGCGTTCGTTCTTTACGACCAATTTTAATTACTCTTTGTGATATGTTTGATCTTTGCCAAGAACGTGTATACGTTGCACATTGGTTTGGTAGGCCCCTAAACGCATAGATTTCTACACGTTTAGGACACGTGCATCCGATTTCAGCCAAACCTTCTTAGTGGCTTCATACGACATGCGTGGCAGGTAACAGTGGTTCTATTCTTTACACCACAAATTTGGGACCAGGTAACCACTTGGGCGTTTTGCTTTTGTTTACTAAATTTTAGCTTCTTCTTCTCTTCCCCATTTACTTCTTTATAGAAGTGTGTGTGTGTGTGAGGGGGGATGTAGTGAGCTTGTGCTATTCATTTTCTTAAAGCTGTTCTTGATTCCATCGTTCCATCTTTTTCGTGGCATTCCTTTTTCTCTGTATTCGTTATATTTTTTTTGTGTTGCTCTCTGTGGTAGGCGATACCAGGGCATTCTTGTCAGGTGTCCAAAATCATTTAATCTTTTGTTCTTTTATGAATTGCATGACTGGTTTCACATCCAATCTTCTTCTGATTTCTTCATTTCTAATTTTGTCTCTTATTATCACACCTGCAGCTCTTCTAAGACACCTCATCTCCGTCGTTATGATTGTCCTCTCATTAGCTGCTGCTATTGGCCATGTTTGACACTGGTAACATAGTGTTGGTCAGAAAATCGTTTTTATAAGATTTACTTTAGTTTTTAGCGGTATCTGTTTATGTGACAAAAGTGGTGTTAAGTGTCCCGCCAGCGAGACATTGACAGTGTATAGAAGACACGAGACATTGACAGTGTATAGAGGACACGAGACATTGACAGTGTATAGAAGACAAGAGACATTGACAGTGTATAGAAGACACGAGACATTGACAGTGTATAGAGGACACGAGACATTGACAGTGTATAGAAGACAAGAGACATTGACAGTGTATAGAAGACACGAGACATTGACAGTGTATAGAAGACACGCCAGAGAACTAACTTAATTCCACACAAGCTGTTTACGCAGGCTACTAAAAATAAACTGGCAGGAGAAAATTCCAGATACCGAAGTTCTCATAAGATCAAAAGGTCCAAAGCGTCAACACCCTGTTGCAGAAGTTCCAAGTAAGATGCGCCGGTCACATTGCTCGGATGCCTGATAAACGTATACCAAAACAGTTGATGTATGGGGAGCTTGGAGGAGGCAGACGACCTTTTTTACCATTCATTTCTAAAGTCGGATTAACACGTCTGTTATTATCTCTCCTCTGTCGGCAAAAGACGTGTTAACACGTTATACATTTCTACTGTCACTGCTATAAGGGGTACATTCACGTTTGTGACCTAGAAACAAAGAGTAGCTATTTTTAGTTCCGTCTTCGGAAAGTATGTAGCAGCGAAAGGGCTGCAATGCTTCGATATAGAGACCAGGTGCTGGAAGCCCCTGACGCAAGATAGCCAGATGTGGGGCTGTAACAACACAAGTAGAACTTGCATATCTGAGAATCATCGTGCCGTTGAGACACAGAGAAAACGAGCTGCACGAAAAGACAGAACACACAAAACTCACATGTCTAACCTTGATCATGTATGCTCTAACTGTGGTAGGGGATTGTGTTCTAGGATTAGACGCTACAGTCTCCTCCGCACACACCAGAGAGGTGCATCAGCGCACGTCTGAGACTGTTGTCATCATCGCTTGCGATGGACGACTATTATTAATTAACTTCTCCCGCCTGAGTGGTTACCGGGGCCCAAATTAGGGTGTAAAGAATAGAACCACTGTTACCTGCCACACATGTCGTAAGAGGCGACTAAGGAGGTTAGGCTGAAATCTGATGCATGTGTCCTAAGCGTGTAGAAGTCTATGCGTTTAGGGGCCTAACAAACCATTGTGCAACGTATACACGTTCTTGGCAAAGATCAAACATATCACAAAGAGTGATTAAAATTGGTCGCAAAGAACGAACGTAAAGAAGAAGAAGAATTAACTTCTCCAGTAATAAATTTTAACCATATTCTTAGTACTATTCTGATTTAACGACTCTGTTAATATGTGCATGACTTCACCTGCACTATCGTCGCGTGAGACGACGCAACTCACGCGCTTGAATTCCTTCTAGATGCACGCTGTACAGGAAACCACACAGCAGAAAATATTAAACAAGTGAGATTTCTAATATGTGCACTCGATTCAGCCTCGGTTACCGATTTGTCCACCCATCCACCTCAGAGGCGGTATTATAAACACGTCTACATATTTGATACGGAACGAGGGTTCAGCCATGCGTCAATCATTTGAGGTAAATTCTACAGGAATAAAGGATATCTTTTGGAAAATCATATTAGGTGATTGCGAGAAATTAAATTAAATATATAGCTGCGTTGTCCGATATTAGCGTCACCGGTGACATTTTTTTAAACAGTTGGTCAGGTGAGTGTGATTTTGATACTTTTGTTTCTGCGTTGTAATTACGCATGAGATTTTTATATAATTGTTGTTGTTTTGTAAATCCTATTTCAATCGATAACTTATTGATTCTTCTTCTTCTTCTGTGCGTTCGTTCTTATCGCTATAAGGGATGATTGCAGGTTAGGAAGGATTTCTTTCTTCTTCTTTACGTTCGTTCTTTACGATCAATTTTAATCACTCTTTGTGATATGTTTGATCTTTGCCAAGAACGTGTATACGTTGCACATTGGTTTGGTAGGCCCCTAACACGTTTAGCTATGTTCAGAACATAGCAACCCCAGCACCAGTCAAACTAGAAGGTAAAACCCTCCGAGATACAACCGTTTTCACATACCTTGGAAGTGTTATTAGTAATGAAGGAGGCGCTGGATCTGACATTAAAAACAGACTGAGTAAAGCACGAAGTGCATTCATGACCCTTCAGACCGCCTGGAAATCTGCCCAATACAGCATCAGAACAAAGACTAGTATCTATAACAGCTGTGCTGTCAACATTGCTGTACGGATCGGAATGCTGGAGAATGACAGAACAGGATATGTCCAGACTCTCCGCCTTTCATACAACTTGTCTGCGAAAAATCTTACGCGTGTACTGGCCGACTACTATCTCGAACCAAGAATTGCTTGCACGATGCCAACAAGAGAATATGGGCACTTTCATCCGAAGACGACGCTGGAGATGGATTGGACATGTGATGCGCATGGAGACTGGCTCCGACACGAAAACTGCACTGAGATGGACTCCAGAGGGTAGGCGAAAGCGTGGAAGACCCAAGACGACCTGGAGGAGAACGATAGAGCAAGAGCTGAAGGAAATGAATCATAGCTGGAACACAATACAGAGGAAGGCCATGAACAGGGAAGAATGGTGTGCGTTTGTTGTTGCCCTAAACGCCAAGGGCGTAACAGGCTAAAGAGAGAGTAACACGTTTAGGACACGTGCATCCGATTTCAGCCAAACCTCCTTAGTCGCATCTTACGACATGCGTGGCAGGGAACAGTGGTTCTATTCTTTACACCCCAAATTTTGGACCCCGGTAACCACTCGGGCGAGGAAGGGTTATACTCCATATAGCTCAGTGCCTCTCCATAGAACTTGACCATCACCTGCCGAAAGTATTGTAGAAAGCAGGAACTCTTTAGTTCCGTCAACAATCCTAGTGGTCTTCTGGGGTCGTCTCGTGAACAGATCGGCGCGGGCCGGATTCTAACTTGCGACATTCGGATCGAAAGACAGTAGCTTAACCACTTAACCACAAAGACTGCAGTAAAACTATGTAGCAATGTCGAGACACGTACAAACGAAGTAATATATTTTCACCAAATACAAAAATAATATTTAACGACGTTTCGAACAAAAAATCATTTATCAAGCAAAGCATACAAAAGAAGTGAAGAAAATCAGGTTTCCTATACGGCAGACATAACATACGGCAGACATAACATACGGCAGACATAACATACGGCAGACATAACATACGGCAGACATAACATACGGCAGACATAACATACGGCAGACGTAACATACGGCAGACGTAACATACGGCAGACATAACATACGGCAGACATAACATACGGCAGACATAACATACGGCAGACGTAACATACGGCAGACGTAACATACGGCAGACATAACATACGGCAGACATAACATAGGGCAGACATAACATACGGCAGACATAACATACGGCAGACATAACATACGGCAGGCATAACATACGGCAGACATAACATACGGCAGACATAACATATGGCAGACATAACATATGGCAGACATAACATACGGCAGACATAACATACGGCAGACATAACATATAGTCAACAATCAATCAACCAATCAGTCAATCAAGTACCATCATGTCTCTCCACAACTCTCTCTCTCTCTCTCTCTCCTTGGTGCAGTTACTCAGTTCTGACCTCGATCTTTTATCGAACCACGATGTCAGACCATCCAACATCTTCTCATTCTGTCTTTTATCTCGAACCACGATGTCAGACCATCCAACATCTTCTCATTCTGTCTTTTATCTCGAACCATGATGTCAGACCATCCAACATCTCATTCTGTCTTCCATGATCTCCCCTTCCTTGAATTGTAGCTGTTGTCATCAAATGTTCTAAACCTTTTCTTCACATAATATGCTCGAAGAACTTTGATTGTTCTTATTCTTACTTATTCTTCTCTCTCTCTCTCTCTCTCTCGCGATCACCGCCCAGACCGATGTAAAAGACCTCCCCATAAATTCTATTCATGTGTAAATCTGATTCATGCAGCCTTAGCATTAGTGTGTTTTACGTCACATCTTCAGCACCATTTGGAGCTCTGGTGCTCCTTTCTTCGACGATGTTTCCGATTTCAGCCAGTGTTTACTCGGCTCGTTCTCCGTTCTGTAGCCATCTAGTGTTTTTTACGGTGTGGGGTAGCTAACCCAACTGCCAACCTCCTTAATCGTCTCTTACGACATGTGTGGCACGTAACATTGGTTGTATTCTTTACAACCCAGTTTGGACCTCGATAACCACTTGTCCTGTTATTCTTTTAGAATGTTTCTTGATCAGACAACAAATCCCCATATTACTTTATTTTTACGTGTTTCGCCATTGCTACATAGTTTTACTGCAGTCTTCCCTTATATCGATGATGATATCCGCCATTGTGCTGCAACTAGCCGTCATATTTTAGTTTAGATTTAGTAGTTACATTTATTGTGTATTTATATTTATCATTATTTTGCTATCCGTTTTTAGTCACATATTTTCATTTTAGGGCCGTTGTGGATTTATTACCAGAATGTATATGTTATGTCAAGTGGCGTCTGTTGCTTAGGGGATAGTGACTCGTTCTATTAACCCCGAAGTTCTGAGTTCGAATCACGTTGCGGACAGTTTGGCTGAAAATTGTTTTGCGTGGATTTTACAAAGGAAGATGGCACCACCCGTTCAGAAAGCAATGGCAAACTACTGAACGTAATAATGCCTAGAAAATCACAAACAGCGTTAAAAGCTGGGGTTGATTCGCAAAGTCCTGTAAAGGATATGCAATTCACTTTTTAAAAACTATATGTTATATCTGCCGTCTGGGAAGTCTGAGTTTCTTCACTTCTTTTGTAACCTTCGCTTGATAAAGACCTTTTGATGGAAACGTCACTGTATATGTTTATGTACTTTGTAAAACTACAGTAGTTTATTTTTTTGACGTGTTTCGTTCTTATCAAGCACAATATAGATTCCCATTCACCTCAATCCCCATATACCCACCCCCTTTAATCCTATCATCCCCTGTTAAACTCTATTGAAAAACGCATTTCATACTCAACTTCTCAAACGCATTATTCTCTTATATTTTCCCCATCTGAAGCCTTACGCTCTTATATTTTCCCCATCTGAAGCCTTATGCTCTTATATTTTCCCCATCTGAAGCCTTATGCTCTTATATTTTCCCCATCTGAAGCCTTACGCTCTTATATTTTCCCCATCTGAAGCCTTACGCTCTTATATTTTCCCCATCTGAAGCCTTATGCTCTTATATTTTCCACATCTGAAGCCTTATGCTCTTATATTTTTCCAAGCTGAAGCCTTTTTCTCTTATATTTTCCCCAGCTGAAGCCTTATTCTCTTATATTTTCCCCATCTGAAACCTTATTCTCTTATATTTTCCCCATCTGAAGCCTTATGCTCTTATATTTTTCCAAGCTGAAGCCTTTTTTTCTTATATTTTCCCATCTGAAGCTTTATTTTCTTGTATTTCCCCCAGCTTAAGCCTTATGCTCTTATATTTTTCCCAGCTGAAGCCTTTTTCTCTTATATTTTCACCAGCTGAAGCCTTATTCTCTTATATTTTCCCCAGCTGAAGCCTTTTTGCCAAAGGAGCAACCTCACTCTGATCCTCCGAGAAAGAGAGAAAACTTCGTTGTGTAAATCTTCTCCTGATGTCGTCTAACATGGACAACAGGAAGATTTTCAGGGTTCAACTGAAATTACAGAGATATATAGATAGAAATCCTACGGAGTTTAACGACGAAATGGAACAATGCGACCAAGAGAAATATCTTCATGAGTGTTTTCGATACATTTTTTTTCTCCATTTTGTTGTTGTTGATTTTTTGAATTATGGACACATATATTTAAACAGTAACAAAATTCATTTCTTTTTTTTCTTCTTCACACGTTTCATATCGACCACTTGTTAACCAATCTGTGTGATGTGTATGTGATCTGAGCCTAAGAGCGAATGTACGTTGTATCAGCTATGTCCACATCCGATTTCTGCGATGCTTTTTATTTACTAGGGGAGCTTTCCTAGGTCCTACATCAGCCGCCTCTTACGACATGCCTTGTAGGTCGCAGTGTTACTATTCTTTGCTTCCCTAGCGGGTTCCGGCAACACACCGGCGAAAAATCCAAAAAGTGATATTTTTAGGGTTATATTTCAGCCAGTTTTGCTGTCTCCAACCTTTAGTCATTGAAGTCGTCAACTCATCATCAAATAGCTTGAACGTTGAGCAGAACGTTGCCACCCTAACAGTCCTTAGGAATTTTCCTCTCTCTCATAACCTTGTGCTGATACCATGTATAAATCATCAGTTACATTCTGAATCCATCTTCTCCGTGGTCTTCCTCTTTTCCTCTATACTGGGATGCTTCCTTTCATAATGGTCTTCTTCAACCCTTCGTGTCTTTTTATATGTCCAAAGTACTTCAATTTTCTCATTCTTATTTGTAGTATCAACCAGTTTTCTTTGATTTTGAGTTCTTTCTGGGTAGATCTATTTGTTCTCTTCTCTGTCCAAGATATAAAGAGGATCATGCTTATGTAACACTTATATTCAAAAGCACATATATGTTTTCCACTGCTTTGTTAAATGTCCATGCTTCACACTCATACCTTACCCCTGGGAATATGCATGCTCTTAGTATTCTGATATTTGTTTTCCTATCAGTTCCGTTCCATACTGTTTTTAGTTGTTTAATTTTTTGTAAAGCCATGTTTGTTCTTCTTTTAATTTCCTTCATCCCATTTCCATCTGTTGTTAGTAGTGAACCAAGATATTCAAAAACTGTTCACATTTCCATCTGTTGTTAGTAGTGAACCAAGATATTCAAAAACTGTTCACATTTCCATCTGTTGTTAGTAGTGAACCAAGATATTCAAAACTGTTCACATTTCCATCTGTTGTTAGTAGTGAACCAAGATATTCAAAAACTGTTCACATTTCCATCTGTTGTTAGTAGTGAACCAAGATATTCAAAACTGTTCACATTTCCATCTGTTGTTAGTAGTGAACCAAGATATTCAAAACTGTTCACATTTCCATCTGTTGTTAGTAGTGAACCAAGATATTCAAAACTGTTCACATTTCCATCTGTTGTTAGTAGTGAACCAAGATATTCAAAACTGTTCACATTTCCATCTGTTGTTAGTAGTGAACCAAGATATTCAAAACTGTTCACATTTCCATCTGTTGTTAGTAGTGAACCAAGATATTCAAAACTGTTCCCATTTCCATCTGTTGTTTGCAGTGAACCAAGATATTCAAAACTGTTGACATTTCCATTTGTTGTTAGTAGTGAACCAAGATATTCAAAACTGTTGACATTTCCATCTGTTGTTAGCAGTGAATCAAGATATTCAAAAACTGTTCACATTTCCATCTGTTGTTTGCAGTGAACCAAGATATTCAAAACTGTTCCCATTTCCATCTGTTGTTTGCAGTGAACCAAGATATTCAAAACTTTTGACATTTCCATCTGTTGTTAGTAGTGAACCAAGATATTCAAAACTGTTGACATTTCCATCTGTTGTTAGCAGTGAATCAAGATATTCAAAACTGTTCACATTTCCATCTGTTGTTAGCAGTGAACCAAGATATTCAAAACTGTTCCCATTTCCATCTGTTGTTTGCAGTGAACCAAGATATTCAAAACTGTTGACATTTCCATCTGTTGTTAGTAGTGAACCAAGATATTCAAAACTGTTGACATTTCCATCTGTTGTTAGCAGTGAATCAAGATATTCAAAAACTGTTCACATTTACATCTGTTGTTAGCAGTGAACCAAGATATTCAAAAACTGTTCACATTTCCATCTGTTGTTAGCAGTTAAACCCAAGATATTCAAAACTGTTCACATTTCCATCTGTTGTTAGCAGTGAACCAAGATATTAAAAAACTGTTCACATTTTCTACTTTCTCTCCATTGATAAAATATCACTTATCATGTTTGTTTTATCTGTTGTCATTATTTTTATTTTTGCCACATTGAGATATAGATTTTGTTTTTGCTACATTGAGATATAGATTTTGTTTTTGTCACATTGAGATATAGATTTTGTTTTTGCCACATTGAGATATAGATTTTGCCACATTCAGATATAGATTTTGTTTTTGTCACATTGAGATATAGATTTTGCTACATTGAGATATAGATTTTGTTTTTGCTACATTGAGATATAGATTTTGTTTTTGCTACATTGAGATATAGATTTTGTTTTTGCTACATTGAGATATAGATTTTGTTTTTGCTACATTGAGATATAGATTTTGCTACATTGAGATATAGATTTTGCTACATTGAGATATAGATTTTGCTACATTGAGATATAGATGAAAAGAAGATACAGTGAATGAAATCAAATGAAAACCGTAGCATATCCTGTACAGGACGTAGCCATCGACCGAAGTAAACGAGTTGTTGATTTTTCTAGCCACCACATATACGTTCAGTAGTTTGCCATTGCTTTCTGAATGGTGAGGTCTATATTTTACATTTTTTTAAAAATCCCACGGAAACGAATTTGCTTCCTCACTGCAGCTTGAGCTACAAGACGATCACATTGGATACAAAGCAAAAATCCGGCAACGCAAAAGGTCTACCTCAGAGATAACGTAAGCGACGAAAGACAATCTTGATGAAGTGCACAAAAGCTCGTTCTAGAAATCTCTTCTTATCCTGACGCTGTGAGGCAAATTAAGACTCTGGAGAAAGGAAAGACAGAAAAAGCGCATAAAGAGGCTCGCTCCAAATGTCCTCCTTTTTCAACCTGACGCTGAAAGTCAAAACAAGATTAGAGAATAGATAGAGATCAGTGGCGGCTCGTAATCATTTTTGTTGGAGGTGTCAGACAAACATTGTTCGGAAAAATCATGGTTTTGGATTAGGTTATATTTTATATTAGATAAATTCTAAAATAATAAATACACGTTACTCATTATTTTTGGTGGGGCCGGGCCCTACTGGTCCTTAATGACCAGCCGCCCCTGATAGAGATATAGATTTTGTTTTTCACTTTTCTCTTGCACTTCCATTATTAATTTCTAAATCTTGTTTTTGTGATGTTGACTGTATGACAAATACACCAATTACTAAATTGAGTGGAAAAAAACCCGCTGTGACAGAATTAATTCTGTTTTACATTTTGTAGCACTGCAAACAAACTGGTATAAATAAACTATGTTCTTTTTGATGCTCTTGAAACAAATTAGTTTGATTAATTTGAAACATAATTTTTCCGCTAGTGTGTTGCTGGACCACACAAGGGGAGCAAAGAATAGTAACAATGCGACTTAAAGGCATGTCGTAAGAGGCGACTAAAATAAGGACCTAGAGAAGTTACCCTAGTAAATAAAAAGCGTTGGAGAAATCGGATTCCCCCGATCCAGAAGCACTTGAGCTTTTCAGCTCTTCGGCTCGGTGCCATGGACATCGTAACCCTTCGGTTCGGTGCCACGAACACCGTAAATCTGGGGAATCTGTGGCTTTTTTCTGCCATTCCGCGGAATTGAACCCGCACACACAGAGGGATAAGAAATCGGATATGTTGACTTACTTTTAGGCGCACAGCTGGCACAACGTACTTCGTTCTTAGGCTCAATTTACATACAAATCACAAAGAGTGGTTTAACAAGTGGTTGATATGGAGAATTCGAAGAAAAAGAAGAAGTATTTAGATTATTTATAAAAATTGTCATCATGATATTTATTATGAAATATAGAATTGTTTATATGGTTGTCAAGGTAACAGAAACAATTAGGTCAGATACCAGAAATGACGTATTTGTGCTTGTGAATGTGAGATTGCCTGCAGTAATTTTGAGTGATGATTCAAAATAAGGATTATGAAAAATATTTTTTTTTTTTGGGTGTTCCATTAGACCAGTGGTTCCTAGCTTTTTTCCACTTGTGTACCCCCTTAGATCCATTTTTTTCCTATCCAGAAGCACTTGATCTTTCAGCCCTTCGTTTCGGTGCCACGAACACCGTAAATCTGGAGAACATGTGACTTTTTCTGTCAGCCCGCGTAATTGAACCGCACTTACAGGGGGCTTGTCAACCGGCGTACAACGCGCTATGAACACGCTGGGCATGCGGGCAATCCATTTCTATATATTGTACTCGTTGTTTTTTCAAACGGATGTATTTGAATACGGACACTTATGTTCAGTGCACATCTTAACCCTATCACACTGTCAGATTACAATTTGTACTGAATTATCCGATATATCAGCTTAGAAGAGTGAATGAGTTAATGTAAAATAGTGGTAATTAGGTAATATGATGATGATCATCCTCAAGTAACATGCCGCTTGCGAAATGTTGTTTTATTACAGCCTGCCGAAAAGACTCTCTGTCAAAGATCCGCAAGGTGGAGGCTGGTTCGGTGCGCAGGCAATGGACTGAATCACTACAAGCGTCAACAATTTGCAGAATCACACTTATCTTCGTTCCGGGGCACATGGGTGTCGTTGGCAATGAGAGAGCAGACAGGCTGGCTGGTTCTGCCACCATATCAGAGGGCCAGCCAATGGATATAGCTGATATTTTGAACGCCCTCATAGAGTGTGGCCGCAAAGAAGATTTTCATTTAAAACAATCCACGTCAACTACTAGATTGCAGGAGCTGGGTTTGAAGATTGGAGTAGCAAGAAAAGAACAGCATAACAGGTACGTGAGTTGGCTCATCAATCAAAATCGAACTGGTACAGTCAGTCGCTGGAGGCTGTTGGAGATATTGCGAAGGAAATCGGAGCATCTATAGACATGTCCGGAGTGCAATGAAGATATTTCAAAGTGAAACTGAAAACAAAATTTGTAAAACAGATCACTGGCCGATTGAAACATTGTTAATATGATTGCTGAGCTTATTTGGATGCACTTAATCTTTTTTAATCGGGATCAAAAAATGCAAGATGTTGCATACCAGGAAAGGAAAAGCCTTAGAAACACGCAAGGGCTTAAGGGAGCCTAACACAACCACACACAATACAAAGCTTTACAGAATCAAAAACTCTCCTGAAACAATCGACAAAAATGATGTGGAGAAAAACAAACGGAGGATACAACCCAGAGCATGACAGTATAAATACACTAAACAGAAAAGCGCAGACCACAGTCTTCAGACTTAGAACCGGACACTGCAGTCTCAGAGCACACCTCCATAGAATGGGTCTCAGGGACTCGGCTGCCTTCACATGTGGAGCACCAAAGCTGTCCTCAGAGCAAATCCTGCAAGACTGTCCCAGTGTGAGAATGGAAATATGACCAACAGAAACCACATTACAAAACAAACTATGGAGGACCGGTGAAGACCTCAAGCGCATCGCCCTGTTTATGACACATACCGGAGTAGTCGCATAGCAGAAATTGATCGCAGAAGACGAAGGAGTTCCATCCTAAATTCATAAATGATTGTTCTATAACTAACATTTTACATTTAATCTTTTTCTTCATACACAACTTGTTTTTTCGCCTAATCATGAACAGCACAGTTGGTAACACTTGGGTTCACGTACCACCGTTTGAGAACCTTTGTATCAAAGATTGAAATACTTAATAAACAGTTGAGAATAATCTAGACAAGATTGGCCAAGATCTGTTGAATATCTGTGCTCGAGAGACAGATGAAATTATTATTATTATTATTAGATGAACACTGACAACAAATGAAAGAAAGACAACAAACGAGAGAGAGATGAAGTGTTTACTACGAATTCTAAATCTAACAAGAAAAGATAAAATCAGAAATAACGAAATCAGAATAGAAGTACGATCCTTGCCGGTGCTACAATATATAAAGCAGCAACAGCAGGACAAATGGTTCGGATACGTATCAAGGTTACCACAAGATAGTCTCCCACAAAGTGCACTAGCAATCAGATATAACGGCAACAGACCCAGAGGACGACCATGTAAACGATGGCCCGCCTGCCCAGCGTGTTCATAGCGCGTTGGACTGCGGGTGACTAGCCCTCTGTGAGTGCGGGTTCAATTCCGTGGGCTGGCAGAAAAGCCACAAGTTCCCCAGATTCACGGTGTTCGTGGCACCGAACCGAAGGGTTACGATGCCCATGGCAACGAGCCGAAGAGCTGAAAGCTCAAGTGCTTCTGGATAAAAAAAAAAAAAAAAAAAACGATGAATCGACACATCGAATATTCGAGACACTAAATTCCACCTTGTACACACCGCATAGGGAGACACGCACCCGTATGTTACCGAGGCCCGTTAGGGAAGCAAAGAATAGTACCCCTGGGACCTACAAAATATGTCGTAAGAAGCGACTGATGTAGGACCTAGAGAAGCTTCCCTAGTAAATAATAAGCATTGCAGAAATCGGATGTGATGGCCTACTTGTAGGCGCATAACTGGCACAACGTACAATCGCTCAGATCACATACAAATCACAAAGAGTGGTTAACAAGTGATCGATATGGAGCGTTCGAAGAAGGAAAAAACTCACATGTGATTCTTTCTTCGACCTGACGCCGAATGACATAACAGGGATAGAGAATAGATATATTGTTATTGTTATTCTGATTCATATTGTTATCAAATAAGATGCGAGTTCAATGCTTTCATTTGTTATCATGATGATTCAGGTGTACTCTATTCATAATTAACATACTACTATGACATGCCAATAAACATACTACTATGATATGTCAATAAACATACTACTATGACATGCCAATAAACATACTACTATGATATGTCAATAAACATACTACTATGATATGCCAATAAACATACTACTATGATATGTCAATAAACATACTACTATGATATGTCAATAAACATACTACTATGATATGTCAATAAACATACTACTATGATATGCCAATAAACATACTACTATGATATGTCAATAAACATACTACTATGATATGTCAATAAACATACTACTATGATATGCCAATAAACATACTACTATGATATGCCAATAAACATACTACTATGATATGTCAATAAACATACTACTATGACATGCCAATAAACATACTACTATGATATGTCAATAAACATACTACTATGATATGCCAATAAACATACTACTATGATATGTCAATAAACATACTACTATGATATGTCAATAAACATACTACTATGATATGTCAATAAACATACTACTATGATATGCCAATAAACATACTACTATGATATGTCAATAAACATACTACTATGATATGTCAATAAACATACTACTATGATATGCCAATAAACATACTACTATGATATGTCAATAAACATACTACTATGATATGTCAATAAACATACTACTATGATATGTCAATAAACATACTACTATGATATGTCAATAAACATACTACTATGATATGCCAATAAACATACTACTATGATATGCCAATAAACATACTACTATGATATGTCAATAAACATACTACTATGATATGTCAATAAACATACTACTATGATATGTCAATAAACATACTACTATGATATGTCAATAAACATACTACTATGATATGTCAATAAACATACTACTATGATATGTCAATAAACATACTACTATGATATGTCAATAAACATACTACTATGATATGTCAATAAACATACTACTATGATATGTCAATTACTGCTGCCCACCATTGGATCTCTGGGACTTCATTTACTGGGGCCGTTGTTGTATCTGACTCTCAGTTGATGCTTCACAAGATCCAGAAGGGCAGGTTTCGGTATGAGTTGATGTTTTCTATCGAAGTTTCTAACCTTCAGAGGCTTATGTGGATCTACTGTCCTGGGCATGCGGGTGTTTACGGTAATGTGAGAGGGTAGACAGGCTTGCATCACCAGCATCGAGTATTGGGGAGTTGAAGATGGATAAGGGGATATTTTTCGGTCTCTTCGCGACTGTCTTTGGATGAGGACACTAAAATCGATGTTGAATCGATCAAGCTATTTAGGCAGTTTGGATTTATCTGTTCTACAAGTCGAACTGGATGCCTGAGGGCAGAGTGAGAATTATGTTTAATCAGCGAGCCACGGGAACCATCAGTATGCATACTCTTCGATATCTGTTGGGGAAGACTGAGCAGCTATGGGTCTGCCCGGAGTGCAATGACGTCAGTTTAGTAAGAAATAACCAATGACCAATAAACTATGATTTACCAATTACTCTCGAAAATTATTAAAAGTAAAATGGAGTGATTTCGTTTCGAACAACACAGTGAGAGATAGAACACACCAACAACCCGTATCAAATATTATAAGGAAACGAAGGTGGAAATATTTAGGTCATGTTCTTAGATCAGACGAAAAGAGACTAAATCGACAGTCCGTATGTGGTCACCAGTTGAGAAAAAAAAAATGTGGAAGACCTAAGACCACTCTTCGAAGAACAATCCTTCAAGAAAGTAAACTATTGGGATGTAAAACCATACAAGATCTCCAACTCCTAGCAATGAACCGCATCGCATGAAGATCTAAAACCTCTGCTCTGAATTGCTGTGCCACCTCAATTTCAAGCTGCTTTCACATTTATTATATCCATTAAGAAAAACTGAACAAAATAATCCATCACTGATTAACATGGAGGTTGAGGTTCTCTTGAAAGACATCATCAATGATACAGATGTAGTTATTTACACCGTTAGTTCAGTCATTTGCCAACAATCGCACATTGTATTCGCACATTCGCCAAGAATTATGTGCGTGGGCTTTTTCAGCACGATCAGGGGAAAAACTAATTAGAGGTCAGTGGGGATTACGCACAACCACAAGTAGTTTGACTATGGAGTCAACTAGCCTTTCTTATTACCTTTACTTTTGAGAACTTTAATCTTATATCAATCAATCAAGTGTCATGTCTGCCGGCGTAGGCGATCATGTCTCTTCACAACTCTTCCTCCTTGGTACAGTTAATCAGTTCTGACGTCGATGTTTTGTCGAACCACGATGTCAGACCATCAAACATCTTCTCCTTCTGTCTTCCACGATCTCTCCTTCTCTGAATTTTACCTGTAGTCACAAAATGTTCTAAACCTTCTCTTCGCATTATATGCCCAAAGAATCTTGATTTTCTGATTCTTATTCTTTTAGTTAATGTTTCTTTGTGTTTTAAAACCTCATCATTTGTTTTCTTCGGCGTCCATGAAATTTTCAGCTTTCTTCTGTAAAACCAGATCTCTGTTGTATACAATATAAATAATACATGGTACTGAGGTCAAAGGACAAGAGTTCAAGTATTCCTAGATCCATGAAAAAGTAAAAGTAGAAATTTGTTAAATATATTGTTTCACATAACAAAATTCAATTTGTCTGACATTCCAATTTTTTTATATTTTGCAGCAACACCATGGAGCATATTAGGTATCAATTCTCAAAGCTTGGGATGAACTTGCAACTGTTTTACAACTGCAACATTAGCTTGGGCTGAACTTGCAACCGTTTTACAACTGCAGTAATAGTTTGGAATGAACTTGCAACCGTTTTACAACTGCAACATTTGCTTGGACTGAATTTGCAACTGTCTTACAACTGCAATAATAACTTGAACAGAACTAGCACGTCTTAGTATTCCACCACACAAGGGAGACGATATTGCAGCAGTTATATATTGCAATACAACAGACTTTTGTTAGACACTACCTGAGTAGGAATCTCCGCAACACTAAGCATAACACTACACGTCTAGAGTTGTTGGAGGTTTCTGGGACTGCAGGAAAGCCGGGAACTCTCCCCAACCAACTATAGAAAAAAGGTTGAAAACTCATACTTCCTGGGGGTTCCATAACAACAGCAACAACAACAATAACAACAACAACAACAACACCAGCAACAACAACAACGGCACATTTTCAAATGAGGAACTAAAAACTTATGGAATAATATTATTTCACGAACTAATGAAGGAAATAAAGATGTTTTCAGATTGTATAGAAGAATGCATGAACAATTGCAGAATTTAGAACAAATGTATATAGGATACTGCCGAAGCTTGGATGTGTTGTGCCGAGTGGGCCAGATATCGCAGCTGTTCGGCTAACGTTGTAAGCAAACACTACAAAGTATTCTCGTTATTCGGCTCAAACTACATATAGGCTACAAAAAGAGACATTCAAAAGTAGTGAAAAGAATGCGCGCAGATGAAGAATAAAAATAATATAGGAGTTTCTTGATCAACAATAACTAAGAATAATTGTATCAATCAAGATTTCGAAAAGACAAAAGTACATTCAAGATTGTAAGATTGTGTTTGCAGAAACTTAAAAAATATTTAGTCTGAACCTCTTACTTAAATCATTTTATACTTACTGCCGCAATGTGCGTCAACATTCTCTATTAAAATAACCCAACTGCCGCACATTGTGGCAAGCATTGTTTCATGTAAAATTAGTGCTCAATTTACATCAACGAAATTTGAACAAATAACCGATTAGTATCTACAGCAAATCAGTTCTACATCGTGGCTGCATCAGCAGTTTAGACACATTTGTTAATTTTGATGAAATTTATATATTTTTCAAGCTAAAAAATTGCAAAAATTATTAATTCGACCCCATCGTGTTTTTCAGTTGGCTAGTAAATGTGATAAGGGATCATTCTGGAAGAAGTCTTAAGATACACATTGGAATACTGTATCAGAGAATATTTCTGGAGATTGGAAGTAACATCTGAGAGAATGGAGCAAAAACCACTTCGTCTAACTCCTTTCACAAACTGGAGCCTGTTTCTGAATGATAGTTTTAATAATTTATATGATTACAACCAAGTCAGAGATGAAGATATCATGTCCATTAGAAGCCGAGGCAGCAATAACCATCCTTCTATCAAGGTTTCTGACACCAACACATGCACGGAGTGGCAGGAAGCTCAGCATACGCTGTTTCAGGTATGGATGAATTATTGTTCTCCGTGTCTGTCTGTCTGTCTGTCTGTCTGTCTGTGTTTAAAGGGGTTTTAAAGCCGAAGGATTGACTTCATTTCACCAGGTTTGATCAAATATAGCTCGGTCCCTCTCCGCAAAAATGGCACGCCACTTGCCGAGAGTATTGCACAAATCATTAATTCCGTAGCTCCGTCAACAATCCTAGGTATCTCTGGGAACAAAGGAACTCGTGAACAGAACGATGCGTTCCAGATTCGATCCCACGACCTTTGACTCGCATAGCAAGGACGTAACTACTTAGTCACAGAGACCTCTTGTGTGTGTGTGTTTTCTATTTGCTTGTAAAAATAGAAGGATGAGCCATTACCAGCGTGTGTGTGTTTGTGTTTATAGAATAGTTAAGCATTAAGCTTGTGTGTGTGTGTTTTTGTTTGTAGAATAGTTAAACATTAAGCTTGTGTGTGTGTGTGTTTATGGTTACAAATGAAAGATTATCTCTGTATGTGTGCTCACGAGGACATGCGTTTGAAGCACACACCCTCTGGACATCTTTGGTCGGGCCACCTAACTCGACTGACGGAGACGACTGCCTCAAGCAGGCCCTAACAGAGTTGGGGGATAGTTAATGATAACTTTCTTTTTACGTATTTTCACTATTGCTACATAATTTTTACCGCACCCTTATACCGATAATACAATGTACTTCTTGTAATTTCCTGAACAGGTGGCCAACCTGTTTGCAGCCATCTCACTCCTGACACACAGCAGCTTCCAACATCATCTACTATTCCTTCGGTGCCTTCTCATCATATCGTACTTCTTGTTCATATTATGGGCTGGAATCTTCGTCTGCATGATGGACGTTTTGTTGTGGAACTGTGTTCTCTTCCTGGCTGATATTCTTCACGTTATTGGTGTCATCTGCAGTATTATTCTTGTAGTAAGTATTCATTATTTGTAATAGTATTCCAGCAAGTATTTTCTATTTGTAATAGTATTCCAATAAGTATTTTCTATTTGTAATAGTATTCCAGTAAGTATTTTCTATTTGTAATAGTATTCTATTAAGTATTCTCTGTTTGTAATAGTATTCCAGTAAGTATTTTCTATTTGTAATAGTATTATATTAAGTATTTTCTATTTGTAATAGTATTCCAGTAAGTATTTTCGATTTGTAATAGTATTCTATTAAGTATTCTCTGTTTGTAATAGTATTCTGTATGGCAGCGAATCATGGACAATGAACGATCATAAGATCATTGGGAGTCACAGAGATGTGGTTTTATAGAAGAAAGCTGAAAATTCCATGGACAGCGAGGAAACAAATGATGAGGTTTTGAAACAGGTCTGAGACACAAAGAAATCTTATCAAAAGAATAAGAATCAGACAATCAAGGTTCTCCTGACATATAACGCGAAGATGAGGTTTAGAACATTTGGTGACAACAGGAACAATTCAGGGAAGTAAAAATCGCGGAAGACACAGGGAAAAAATGTTGGATGGCTTAAACATCGTGGTTCGACAAAAGATCGACGTCAGAACTAATTAACTGCACCAAGCGGAGATAGTTGTGGAGTGATATGATCGCCTCCGCCGGCAGGCATAGCACTTGGTTGATTAACCATATGTTTAACACGAACAAAATAGGTCATAAGGATGTATACACAGCAGTGTGTGATTCCAGCAGAATGATAGAGATATATTCTCACTGCAAGAACAGACTCTGACCAACAGACAATGAACAGAGGAATCACACTTGGCCAACCCCATGTCAGTCCAAGACAAGCTGCACAGACTCCAGTTGACCACTAACTAGGTTAGAAGTATACAAGTCCATGTCAGTCCAAGACAAGCTATATGGAGATGTACACAGACTCCAGTTGACCACTAACTACTTTAGAAGTATACTAGTCCATGTCAGTCCAAGACAAGCTATATGAAGATGTACACAGACTCCAGTTGACCACTAACTAGGTTAGAAGTATACAAGGAAATGTCTGAGAAAGATGCATCAAATAAAACCGTTAGACGACTAAAGATTAATTTACTGTATGGTTTCTTTTTGGTGAAATATTTGTGATCTAATGAACTACTTAAATTTCTTCTCTGTGGCATAGAGGCTAGGTGATTGCCTCTCGTTCCAAAAATACTCGGTTCTCTCTCTCATGGAGTCGTCGGGATATGTTTCCAGAGATCTCTCATGTCAGAGTAGGTGCAATCGAGTTTCTAGTCCTATCGGAGACGGACGATAAAACGTAGGTCCCGTTTTCAAGTTGAGTATGTAAAAGAGTTCTTGACAGTTAAATATCAGTAAGAGCAGGCTGGAAAACCGCTGCCCGGACAAAATTCTTTAAAAGAATTAAAATTAAAATTCCTACAAAATATTTTCAAAATTACATCTGGAACGTTAGACGTTCTACGGACTGCAGATGAGATCTTCCTGTGTAAGAAAGATATCAGAGCACACATAGTTACTCACCAAAGTGCAATAACGTTGGTCCTATTAATCAACCAACCAATCAATCAATCAAGTAATCAATAAATCACCCAATCACTCAATCAATAAATCAATCCATCAATCAATCAATTAATCAATGGGTACAAGTTCGCCAGGAATCAGATAAAATGAAAATGGTGGCATATCCTTCGCAGGACTTCGCCATTAACCACAGTAAACTAGTCGTCGATTTTCTAAGCACCACTTATACTTTCAGTAGTTTGCCATTGCTTTCTGAACAGTGAAGTCTATTTTTATCGTTCGCAAAATTTCAAGGAAACTAATTTAGTTCCAAACTTGCCCGCCGTGGATTTGAACCAGGTACGTTTGAGCTGTGATCGAGCTTACTACCTCTTAAGTTACAGACGATCACAGGAATCACATAGATTACCTAATTACAAAGGATTAAACAAACTACTTATTTTGCTTGTTAAGTTCATTAAGAACCAGATATACTTCTTCCAACATCTGTTAAGTTTACCGGAACCTGTGTCTTCTAACCTACTTTTAGAATCGCTCCAGTCCATGTTTAAATGAATTCTACAAAAAGAGATTACGGCCCTTGAAAGTACGCAGACGAGATTTTACCGAGTTCTGTAACCTAGGAAACGTTGTGACGCTTCATAAAGGTGAACACTATTCTGTAGAGAATCAAACATCTTGTGGAGAACAAGTATCCATTTTATTAAGTGGAAGGTTGGTGTGCACTTTTTTCTTTTTATTATTGACATTTGTTTCTTTCTTTCTTCCATTCTTCATTTCATCCTTTCATTTTTCTCTCCTTTCCATCATTCCATCTTCCTTCATAAATACCTTCCTTCATTTTTCCTTCCTTTCATTTTTTCTTTCTTCCTTCCATTCTTCCTTCCTTTCTTCCTTTTTGTCTTCCTTCCATCAATTCTTCCTTATATTCTTCCTTCCTTCCTTCCATTCTTTCTTCTCTTCTTTCTTCATTCCTTCCTTCCATTCTTTCTTCATTCCTTCCATTCTTCCTTCCTTCCATTCTTTCTTCTCTTCTTTCTTCCTAATATTATTTTTCTTCCTTCCTTCCATTCTTCCTTCATTCCTTTCTTCATTCCTTCCTTCCATTCTTTCTTCATTCCTTCCATTCTTCCTTCCTTCCATTCTTCCTTCATTCCTTCATTCATTCATTCCTTCCTTCCATTCTTCCTTCATTCCTTCCTTCCATTCTTCATTCTTTCCTTCCTTCCATTCTTCCTTCATTCCTTCATTCATTCCTTCCTTCCATTCTTCATTCCTCCTTCCATTCTTTCTTTCTTCCTTCTATTCTTCCTTCATTCATTCCTTTCTTCCATTCTTACTTCATTCTTCCCTCCTTCCATTCTTCCTTCATTCCTTCCTTTCATTCTTCCTTCCTTCCATTCTTCCTTCATTCCTTCCTTTCATTCTCCCGTCCATTCTTCCCCCATTCCTTCCTTCCATACATTCTTCCTTCCATTCTTCCATTCTTACTGCATTCTTCGTTCCTTCCATTTTTCCTTCCATTCTTCTTTCATTCCTTCCTTTCATTCTTCCTTCCTTCCATTCTTCCTTCATTCCTCCTTCCATTCTTCCTTCCTTCCATTCTTACTTCATTCTTCCTTCCTTCCATTCTTCCTTCCATTCTTCCTTCATTCCTTCCTTCCATTCATTCTTCCTTCCTTCCATTCTTCCTTCATTCCCTCCATCCATTCTTCTTTCCATCCATTCTTTCTTCATTCCTTCCTTCCTTCCATTCTTCCTTCATTCCTTCCATCCATTCTTCCTTCCGTCCATTCTTTCTTCATTCCTTCCTTCCTTCCATTCTTCCTTCATTCCTTCCTTTCATCCATTCTTCATTCCTTCCTTACACATGATGAGATTGTTTTTTCCTTTTAATTCCAGTTTCAGTTTTAATATTTTCATTGCACTCCGGACATATTCATAGGTGCTCCGATCACCTTCACAATATCTCCAACAGCGTCCAGCGACTACCCGTACCATTTCAATGTTGATTGATGAGACTATTCATATATCTGTTGTGCTGTTCTTTTCTAACTACTCCAATCTTCAGTCCCAACTCTTGCAATCTAGCAGTTGTCGTGGATGGGTTTAAATGAAAATCTTCTTTGCGGCCACACTCTATGACGTCGTACAAAATGTCAGCTGTATCTATTGACTGACTCCTGGTGTGGTCGCAGAGACAGTTGCGCCTGTCTGCTCTCTCATTGACAACGACACCAATGTGCCCCAGAACGAAGATAAGTTTAATTCTGCAAATAGTTGACGCTTGTTGTGATTCAGAAAAATTGCCTGCGCATCGAAGCAGCAACCATCTTTCAGAACATACTACAAGAATGTCAAACATACAGTGAACAGATAGAAAACACACAGTCAACCCTCATGTCAGTCCAACAAGCTATATAGAGATGTACACAGACTCCAGTTGACCACTAACTACTTTAGAAGTATACAAATCGAAGTCTGAAAAAGTTGGAAGAAGAAGTCACTCCACTCTCTTCACTGTTAGTTTTGTGTATCTTTCTGTTACAGGTTAAAGGTTACACACGATGGGTTGTTTCTTCATTCTGTGGATCCTAATGAATTTGTAGATTCGCCAGAGTTTGATTCATTACCGTTGCATTCTGATGATACTTCGGCGAAGTACCAGGTGAGAACAGTTACCTGGATACGGTAGATATCTTAACTTTATTGTGGTGTTCCCTTGTCTTGTCTTAAATTGTGGACCTTATTCTCCAACAATGTATTGTGTGCTGTCTCAAAGAGAATAGGTTTTGCGTCAGGTAGTTTGTTCTGTGCTATCAGAGAGAATAGGTTTTGCGTCAGGTAGTTTGTTCTGTGCTATCAGAGAGAATAGGTTTTGCGTAAGGTAGTTTGTTCTGGGTGGCGTCCGTGACTTAGGGGATAGTGACTCGGTCTATTAACCTCTACGTTCTGAGTTCGAATCACGCTGAGGACAGTTTGGTTGCAAATTGTTTCGCGTGGATTTTACAAAAGAACGATGGCACCTTTCAGAAGGCAATAACGAACTACTGAACGTAATAATGCTTAGAAAATCACAAACAGCGTTAAAAAGCTGGGGTTGATTCGCAAAGTCCTGGAAAGGATATGCAGTCAACTTTTTTTTTAGTTTGTTCTGTGCTGTCTTAGAGACAATAGATTGTGTGTCCCGTAGTTTGTTCTGTGCTGTCTTAGAGACAATAGATTTTGTGTCCCGTAGTTTGTTCTGCGCTGAATCACAACGTTTCTTGTGGCTGTAATGGCCTATTCTAGAGTAACAATCCTTGCCACAGTTGCTGCAGGTGAAACTGGAGACTGAATCTGATACATAGGATGTTCTTTCTGCGCTCTGCACTTTTCATCCATATGTGATGGTGTTTTTCTTTTCTGTTTAGCCACCCCACACTGTTGCTCCCTCAGCTTGCTTTCTTATATATTCTTCTTCTTCTTCTTCTTCTTCATCCTTCGCCACTAGGGAAGCATAGGTCCGCAACCAAGGCCTTCCAACCCCGCTTATCCAAGGCCATCTTTTCCAAATCTCCCAACTCTCTCCCAATTCTCTTGCATTTCGTCTCCAACTCCCGTCTCATGTGTTCCAGTGTCTTCCCTTACCTTTATTGTCCTGGGGGCTCCATACCAGAGCCTGTCTCGTGATGATGTTAAGGGGTTTCCCCAGTGTGTGTTGTATCCATCACCACCTTGATATATCATGCTTGGTTATATTTCTTCTCAGGTTTCAATTACTGCCATGGAAGATTCGCTGCTCATCTCCTGGATGTACTCAACGCTACGATCCTACTTTGCCTCCAACCCGTTCCTACATGCCGTCTTCATGAACATCCTTGGCAAGGACATCAGTGATAAGTTGTACAGACTACAGGTAGGTCTTTGGCTTCTTCTCCTTCTAATTCAAACGTTCCATATCGACCACTTGTTGAACCACTATTTATTATCTTCTGTGATCTGAGCCTAAGAGCGATTGTACGTTGTATGAGTTTGATTGATTGATTGGACCATCATCATTGCACTTCGGTGAGCAACCATGTGTGCTCCGATCTCTTTCTTACACTGTAAGATCTCAACTGTAGTGCACGAACTCCGTAGCACTGGCTAGGGTCCCCGAAGTAATTTTGAAGATGGTGAAGATATTTATGTAAGAATTTTATGTTTAATAATTAATAATGTATTTTGTTCGGGCAGCGACTTTCCAGCCTGTCTGTACTTTTCGATTTTGAACTGTCAAATGTTCTTTTACGTACACAAATTGAACACGGGACCTATATTTTTTGTCCGTCTCTGACAGGACTAGAAACTTGATCTCACCTACACTATGATCAGGAAACTCTGGAAAGTTATCCGGATGGCTCCACATACGAGCGAACCTGGTACCTTTGGCACGAGAGATAAGCTTCTAACCTCTGTGCTACATCGTCTCAATGTCTTCATTATTGATGATAATTTGAGATTTTGCTTTGTCCTTCTTCAGGAACTGATATTCAAAGACAAAGAAGACACCCATCCAACAATGATGTCTCGAAACTTGTCTATGGTAAACGTAAGACAGTGTCTACATTCAATGGACGATCTGGTATCACATTTAGAAAATGGTAAGGCAGGTACAACAGAGACAGGCGAGTTTTATTGGGATAAAGATGAATAGATAAGAAGAGAGAGAGAGAAAGATAAGATGAAGAATATTGTTTTGTGTATGTGTGTGTCTACACAGAATGCTGGAAGTATTTGTAATGAGCTTGGAGTCAAACGTGCTGTTGCTAGATTTTTTTTGTTTTCCCCGATCCAGAAGCACTTGAGCTTTTCAGCTCTTCGGCTCGGTACCATGGACATCGTAACCCTTCGGTTCGGTGCCACGAACACTGTAAATCTGGGGAACCTGTGGCTTTTCTGCCATCCCGTGGAATTGAACCCGCACACACAGAGGGATAGTCACCCGTAGTCCAACGCGCTACGAACACGCTGGGCAGACGGGCGTTGCTAGATTAAAACACGTTCATCATCATATCAAGTAGCTTGTCCTTTCAGGAACTTGGCTCCCTTGACAGCAGTCTTGAAAAACGCTCTGTTCTGTTTAAGATACCCAGAGTCAGCAGCAGTCATTCTCAGATTGTCAATGATATCTTGTACCCATCTCAGATTGTCAATGATATCTTGTACCCATCGTCTTCTAGGCCGTCCTCTCATTCTTCTTCCAGACACCATTTGATTTTTTTCTTTATACCCCGATATAAAACAACTCCTTGGCATTACTGGAATCGAACCGAGTCTCCCGAATGGGAACCCGCGCTCTAATCCATTAAAACACGTTACGTAAAGTTATATTGATCAAATATGTAAAATAGTTAACATCAGCGAAGGAATCAACCTTGGGGAACTAATAAAAGAATTTCTTTTTGCCGACGATCAGACAATCTTATAAACAACAGAGGAACAACTAAAACAACACATTAACAGACTTCAGTTAACATGTAATGAATACAATTTGAGAATAAACAACGACAAAACCGAAGTAATGACATTTGCTAGAGAGGAAAATACTACCAATATCTTCATCGCTGAACATCAATTAAAACAAATTAAAGACTTTAGATACATAGGAAGCATTTTTTTCAGTAAATGCGAGTATAAATAACGAAATCCAACATAGATGCAATAAAACAAATCAAATCGTAGAACAAATAATACCAATTTTAAAATGCGAACATGTCACCATGAACACAAAAAGAGCATTATTAAACACAATATGTCTCCCAAAATTATGCTATCAGTGCCCCAAACCTGGACGCTAACAGCAAATGATATAAGAAAACTAGTCACGACAGAGATGAAGTGTCTACACAGAATGCTGGGAATATCAAGAAAAAACTAGTCATGACAGAGATGAAGTGTCTACGCAGAATGCTGGGAGTATCAAGAAGAAACTAGTCATGACAGAGATGAAGTGTCTACACAGAATGCTGGGAGTATCAAGAAGAAAACTAGTCATGACAGAGATGAAGTGTCTACACAGAATGCTGGGAGTATCAAGAAGAAAACTAGTCATGACAGAGATGAAGTGTCTACACAGAATGCTGGGAGTATCAAGAAGAAAACTAGTCATGACAGAGATGAAGTGTCTACACATAATGCTGGGAGTATTAAGAAGAGACCGGTTCAGAAATAAAGACGTTAGGAAAAAGTGGATACAACATCAGTACTAAACTTCATTAAGAAACAACAAATTAAATGGTTCGGCCACATAAACACATTACCAACAGATAGTGCACCTCAAAGTGCATTGTTGCTTCGATACAGCGGATACAAATCAAAAGGTGGGCCTCAGAGATAACAAAGGTGACGGAAAGACACTGTTTATGAGACGCACAGACAAAAGTATGTTCTAGACATGTCTTCTTATCCTGACGCTGTGTGACAAAACATGATTAGAGACAAGAAGGAAGAGAAAAGAAGTAAGTATGTGAGAGATGGATGAATAGATAAGAAGAGAGAGAGAGAGAGAGAGGTGATAAGAGATGACAAATATGGTTTTGTGTATGTATGTATGTGAGAGATGGATGAATAGATAAGAAGAGAGAGAGAGAGGAGATAAGAGATGACAAATATGGCTTTGTGTATGTATGTATGTGTAAGATGGATGGATGGATGGAGACGGAGAAAGCAGTAACGACAGAAATGAGGTGTTTTAGAAGAGTTGCAGGTGGGACAATAAGAGACAAAATTAGAAATGACGTAATCAGAAGAAGACTGGATGTGAAACCAGTCATGCAATTCATAAAACAACAACAGATTAAATGGTTTGGACACCTGACAAGAATGCTCTGCTATCGCCTACCACAGAGAGCCACACAGAAAAAGTATAATTAGTACATATCATGAGGAAGACCACGCAAAAGATGGAGCGACGGCATCAAGAACAGCCTTATGAACATGAATATCAGCTTACAAAGTGCCTTAAAACAAGCACACACAAGATCACTACGTTTCACCCCAACACTTCTATAAAGAAGTAAATGATGGAAGAGAAGAACAAGCACACACAAGATGACTACATTTCACCCCAACACTTCTATAAAGAAGTCAATGGTGGAAGAGAAGAACAAGCAGACACAAGATGACTATGTTTCACCCCCAACACTTCTATAAAGAAGTAAATGATGGAAGAGAAGAACAAATACATACAAAATCACTACGTTTTACCCCCAACACTTTTATAAAGAAGTCAATGGTGGAAGAGAAGAACAAGCACACACGCGATCACTATGTTTTACCCCCAACACTTCTATAAAGAAGTAAATGCTGGAAGAGAAGAACAAGCACACACAAGATCACTACGTTTCACCCCAACACTTTTATAAAGAAGTCAATGGTGGAAGAGAAGAACAAGCACACACAAGATCACTACATTCCCCCAACACTTCTATAAAGAAGTAAATGGTGGAAGAGAAGAACAAGCACACACAAGATGACTACATTTCACCCCAACACTTCTATAAAGAAGTAAATGGTGGAAGAGAAGAACAAGCACACACAAGATGACTACATTTCACCGCCAACACTTCTATAAAGAAGTAAATGGTGGAAGAGAAGAACAAGCACACACAAGATGACTACATTTCACCCCCAACACTTCTATAAAGAAGTAAATGGTGGAAGAGAAGAACAAGCACACACAAGATGACTACATTTCACCCCAACACTTCTATAAAGAAGTAAATGCTGGAAGAGAAGAACAAGCACACACAAGATCACTACGTTTTCCCCCAACACTTCTATACAGAAGTAAATGATGGAAGAGAAGAACAAGCACACACAAGATCACTACGTTTCACCCCAACACTTCTATAAAGAAGTAAATGATGGAAGAGAAGAACAAGCACACACAAGATCACTACGTTTCACCCCCAACACTTCTATAAAGAAGTAAATGCTGGAAGAGAAGAACAAGCACACACAAGATGACTACATTTCACCGCCAACACTTCTATAAAGAAGTAAATACTGGAAGAGAAGAACAAGCACACACAAGATCACTACGTTTTACCCCCAACACTTCTATAAAGAAGTAAATGCTGGAAGAGAAGAACAAGCACACACAAGATGACTACATTTCACCGCCAACACTTCTATAAAGAAGTCAATGCTGGAAGAGAAGAACAAGCACACACAAGATGACTACATTTCACCGCCAACACTTCTATAAAGAAGTAAATGGTGGAAGAGAAGAACAAGCACACACAAGATGACTACATTTCACCCCAACACTTCTATAAAGAAGTAAATGGAAGAGAAGAAGAACAAGCACACACAAGATGACTACATTTTACCCCCAACACTTCTATAAAGAAGTAAATGGAAGAGAAGAACAAGCACACACAAGATGACTACATTTACCCAACACTTTTATAAAGAAGTCAATGGCGGAAGAGAAGAACAAGCACACACAAGATGACTACATTTTACCCCAACACTTCTATAAAGAAGTAAATGGAAGAGAAGAAGAACAAGCACACACAAGATGACTACATTTTACCCCAACACTTTATAAAGAAGTCAATGATGGAAGAGAAGAACAAGCACACACAAGATGACTACATTTCACCGCCAACACTTTTATAAAGAAGTAAATGCTGGAAGAGAAGAAGAAGATATAAGTGTTATAGTTTGTATGTGTACGATACCTAAAGAGAGATCAATCGATTGATTAATTGATTGATTGATTGATAGGACCATCATTACTGCACTTCAGTGAACACCGATGCTTGCACTGATCTCGTTTTTAAGAAAAATAATTAAACGAAAAGAATAACAACTTTGTAAATAATACGAAGAAATCATCGTCATTATCATCATAAAATAACAACTTTGTAAATAAGACGAAGAAATCATCGTCATTATCATCATCATCAAATAACATGTCCGGAGCAGAACTTTGTCATCTTAACACAGTCCATACGAATTTCTCTCGTAGGTCAGATGTCCCGCTTCCTCTTCTCCTCTTTGCCGGGATGTCTCCTTCCATGATGGTCTTTTCCAGCCCTTTGTGTCTCTTTAAATGTCCAAAATACTTCCATTTTCGAATTCTTATTTGTAGAATTAGATATTTTTTAAAAATGTGAGTTCTTTCTGGATAGATCTATTTGTTCTCTTCTTTGTCCAAGATATACGTAGAACTCTTCTGTAACACTTATATTCAGAAGCTGATATATCTTTTTACCACTACCTTGTTAAATGTCCATACTTCACACCCATCATATGTTGCTACTGGGAATATGCATGGAAGAAGAAAATAAAAATAAAATCTTTGTAACAAAGACAAGAAAGATACAAATATCTATATGGTTGTGTTCATTTCTCAACTATTTCTGTATTTATGTACATTTTATGTGTTCCCTTCGACATGGTTTTGTGCATGTACATACTGTGTTTGTAAGTTTTGATATGCCTTAAGGCGGCAGACCCACCCAGAACAAGGGTTGTCTTTTTAAAAATTAACAGAAAAAACTAAAAACATATTGTCATATAATTTGGCCACATGTTGCAAAAAGACATTGTTTGTAATAAAACAGCATTTAGTATATACATTGTAATTATTTATTTCAAAAATAAAACAGCATTTAGTATATACATAGTAATTATTTATTTCAAAAATAAAACAGCATTTAGTATATACATTGTAATTATTTATTTCAAAAATAATTTATTTTCTGGGAAATATATTTAGTAAAACTCCCTGCATTGTGCAGCAGATTTCACTAACATAAGAAGTGCAAAGAATGCCAAACCAGCATATGATGTACATATTTAGTTTTCTTTATGTGTTCAATATTGGGTGCATCTTATATTGTGGTGTCTGTATTGTTATCTAGTATTAAATATTGTTATATTTTTGTTATATTTTTGTTAATTATTATATTAGATTTGTGAATAGATAACGTAGTTGAATTCTGCTAGGAACTAAGAAAACCATCACACAAGTCACCAGAGAAGCACAAGACAAATACATAAAACTACGACACTGGGTTAACAACCCGGTAACAGTGTGCTGACAACACAAGTCACCAGAGAAGCACAAGACAAATACATAAAACCACGACACTGGGTTAACAACCCGGTAACAGTGTGCTGACAACACAAGTCACCAGAGAAACGCAAGACAAATACATAAAACCACGACACTGGGCTAGCAACCGGTAACAGTGTGCTGACAACACAAGTCACCAGAGAAGCACAAGACAAATACATAAAACCACGACACTGGGTTAACAACCCGGTAACAGTGTGCTGACAACACAAGTCACCAGAGAAACAAGACAAATACATAAAACACGACATGGCTAGCAACCGGTAACAGTGTGCTGACAACACAAGTCACCAGAGAAGCACAAGACAAATACATAAAACCACGACACTGGGTTAACAACCCGGTAACAGTGTGCTGACAACACAAGGCACCAGAGAAGAGCAAGACAAATACATAAAACCACGACACTGGGTTAACAACCCGGTAACAGTGTGCTGACAACACAAGTCACCAGAGAAACGCAAGACAAATACATAAAACCACGACACTGGGTTAACAACCTGGTAACAGTGTGCCGACAACACAAGTCACCAGAGAAGCACAAGACAAATACATAACATCACGACACTGGGCTAGCAACCCGGTAACAATGTGCTGACAACACAAGTCACCAGAGAAGGACAAGACAAATACATAAAACCACGACACTGAGTTAACAGCCCGGTAACAGTGTACTGACCAAAGAAGAATAAGAAGATTATATTAAATTTGTAGAATAGTTCAAGCGACAGTGGCTTTTATGAAAGTGAAAAACACAACACTGAAACAAGTCTATCGATTCAAGTATCTGGGAACATTCCTAACATCAGATGGAAGATGTACAACAGAGATTAGGAGTAAAATAGATCAAGCGAAATCAGCTTTTATGAAAATGAAAAACATGCTATACGTGAGCTCACTACCATTTTTTATTTCGGTTCTGATATCAAGTTTCTACATTCAAACATCCACTAAAAGAGGTAGATCTGAATATAAGAAGGTTAGACGTTTGGGTGGAGACTTCCTTTCACGTCGTTTCTACTGCCACGGTTGGATCGTCTTTCAGATCAGTCAGTATACGAATGCTTTTTTAAAAAGAAATTAACTTTTTTTAAATTGTTTAGTGGATATGTTTGTTTAAAGCTTTTTGCCTAACCTGTCTACAATGATTAAGACAACCGTGATAGCATCGTCAACCTGTCTACAATGATTAAGACAACAGTGATAGCATCGTCAAGCTGTCTACAACGATTAAGACAACAGTGATAGCATCGCCAACCTGTCTACAATGATTAAGACAGCAGTGATAGTCATCGTCAACTCTCGTCTACAATGATTAAGACAACAGTGATAACATCGTCAACCTGTCTACAATGATTAAGACAACCTGTCTACAATGATCAAGACAACAGTGATAATATATACTCGTACCAAACATTGAAGTATTAGAGGGGAGAGGCTAGACGAGTAGTTAAACACGGTTTGGTGGTGTGTCCTTATAGAAACATCCCGTGTTCGACCACCTCGGAAAGGTCAACATTTTATACGTTTGGAAGAATATAATAAGATGTCCTACACGCGCGTTGCGACAGCCTCGTGCAAGCGGCCTTAGTTTTGTTTGCTCCAACTTGCAAACGTGTGGCGAAAGCCTCGAGCAAGTGGACTTTATTGTTTTTTTTATCCACACTTACAAACGCGTTGCGACAGTCTCGGCAATGCGGCCTTAATTTGTTTCCACACTTATATAAGAGTGGTGACAACCTCAAACGAGCGGCCTTAATTGCAGTCTTAATTTCTCTTCTACATACCTGCACACACGCGAGGCTACAGCTTCTGAAAAGTGGCCTTAATTTATCTGCACTATACCTTCATACGCGTGGCAACAGCCTCGGGTAAGTGGCCTAATATGACTCCGTAGATTCCCTCTCCCCATCGTTCCCTACCCCATTCTACTCTCAGAAATTGAGAACGAAGCACTGTAATAAAAAAATGTTTTTAAAAAGAACAGACTACAATTATTTTATTCAATACACGATGCCAGGTTGTTAATCTTCATAATTATCTTGTATCGTTTAAGTCAGCGTTTCCCAAACTGTGTTCCGCGGACCTTGAAGACATATTATGATCTTTGAAATTTCAAACAGAAAAAAAATAAATGTTTAAAAACATGTAGTATACAAACAGTGGTAAACTAGTTTCGCTGTGAAATCAAAGGACCCGGATCAGACCGGAGTCTAAATGTCTGACATGACAAAATTAAAGATCATTTGAAGTTTCCAGTAGTCTGAGAAATTGGAGATGGCTTTACTGCTGGTGCGGTGTAATAATAACTCCATTGCTAGAAGATTTTCATATATAGAAACTTTTGGGTGCAAATGCATTTAAAATGGGGTCCTTGGTAATGCAAAGTTTGGGAACCGCTGGTTTAAGTGACAATGCCTTTTCTGTAAATATGTTGATTTAGTTTGCTGTTGTACTTCTTAGAGCTATTCAAGCTAATGTTTTGCATGTCTGTCCAGAAATTATTTCCCCTTGTTTATAATTATTCTCAGTATGTCCGTCAGTCACACACAAATTTCAATAAAATCAATTTATGTAAATTTCTGAGGCCTTGTTTTTATTTTTGGCATTTATTTTTTAATTTTAAACATATTCTATACATTTTTCATACCATTGATATTGAATTGTGTACACTGTTTTGTGTACACTGATAAAAGTGGGGAAACAAGACATTAAATAAACAGCAATATTATGAGTTTAAATGTTTTGTTTGTAAATCTTGCAGTGTCTCATCTGTACAAATGTAAACTTTACAGTGTCTTATATGTGCAAATGTATATTCTGTTGGATAATAAACATACACTTTGGTCGTAATTTCATACTCGGTGACTCTATGAATATGATTCGTAAAGTGCAAACAGGAATGGTGAGACGAAACAGGGTGGAGATACTGGTACAGACAAGGATCAGAGAAATCACCTTCATTTTTGTCCGTGGGCACACAGGAGTTAGGGGTAATGAACGAACCGATAGATTGGCTGGCTTGCCTGCAATATCAGAAGGAGCTGAAATGGACCGAAAAAACATTCTTAACCCATTGAGAGTCTTTCCGAACAGAGAAGTTTAAGGGTTGTGAATTCCACTTGCTGATCAGATTGAGAGAGATAGGTGTCAATATTGGTGCAGCCCGAAAAGAACGACATACTAAATATGCAAAGAGATTGCTTAATCAACATTGAACTGGCGTGTTAGGCCGCTGGACGCTACTGGACGTGGAGATCGGAGCACATATGTACATGTCCGGAGTGTTATGACGATAGTCTTCATATAACTGATGTGCCTATCCAACATACCATAGAGGGCAACGTATTCATGTTCCTGGCGCAAACCACGCCAGTCACAAAGACTGGTCAATTTTTTTCTGTTTACTGGCTATGAATTCAGTCATAGTCATGGCGCCTCTGACTGACTGACTGACTAACTGACTGACTGACTGACTGATGTTTGCTGATATTCTTATCACCAATGTCCCTCGCCATTCAGGCAAGCCTTACTTCGACTTCAAGAGTACTTGTAATTTCGATCCACAAGTTAAGGATTGACGTTTCCTTAGCCCAACCACACACCTTCTGCACACATAGAAAAAATTGTGTGTGTGCAAACTGGCATTAAACCCAGAATTATTACGGAACCTGATCACTACGTAAAGCCGTCCATCGCAAGCGATGATGACAACAGCCTCAGAGTGTGCTGTTGCGCCTCTCTGGTGTGTACGGAGGTGACTGTAGAGGCAAATCCTAGAACACAATCCCCTACCACAGTTAGGGCATACATGATCAAGGTTAGACATGTGGGTGTTGTGTGTTCTGTCTTTTCGTGCAGCTCATTTTTGTCTATGCCTCAAAGGCACGACGATTCTCAGTGAGTCCCTCTCTCGTTGTTACAGCGCCACATTTGGCAATCTTGCGCTAGGGATTCCCTGCTCGTGGTGTCTATATCGAAGCATTTCAGAGACACTTTAAGAGTGTCTTTAAATCGCTTTTTCCGTCCACCAGCTGAACGCCTGCCCTCTTCAATCTCGCAACACATCAACAGTCACTAGCTTAGGATGTTACCAACGTGGTTACCAGCTATCCCAATTTGATAACTGTATTATCCAGAGTATGACAATTAAGTAATGTATATGAGGTTTTCGCTGTGTGAACATATCCAGTCTTCTTCTTCATCTTGGTTTCAGGTCCGGTCACTTGCATATAAAAGCTGGCTTTCTCAGCTCTGTCAGCAAATATTACAAGGGATATAACTGCATAAAATAAATATTTATGTAATTTCATGGTTATCTCTCTTGAAATGCTGCGCACTTTTTATCCGCGTACGAACTCCTTGTTAGAGACTGCAGGTGAACTTTTGAATATTCTATTAATAAACAGACAATGAACAAGTATTTGGGGGCTTTCGAAAAAAACAAATTAACATACACAAGATTCGAACCACAAACCTTTATTTCTTACGGCATCCATTGCCTGACCCTACAAGCGTTTTTAAGAACACAGCCAACTAGCTCTCCAAGAAAAGAGCTACACTAATTATGTCTTTAATTAACAGCGTCGATTATAGAACACATAATAATCAGATCAGATTCGATCGAACAGTGCTTGCATAAAACCCTAATACATACACACTGTATTTATTGATCATATTCATTGGCTTTTGTGATTCCATTTATCATCATCAAATAGCTTGTCCTGTGCAGAACTTTGCCAACCTAACAGTACATCGGCATTTCTCTCTTTCATAGACAAGATGTCCTGCCTCTGCAGCCGTCATGTTCAAATCATCAGTTACATCCTGAATCCATCTTCTCCGTGGTTTTCATCTTCTCATCTTTGTCGGTATGTCTCCTTCCATAATGGTCTTCTCCAGTCCTTCTTGTCTTTTTATATGTTCAAAATACTTCAACTTTCTCATTCTTATTTGTAGTATCAACTAGATTTCTTTGAATTTGAATTCTTTCTGGATAGATCTATTTGTTCTCTTCTCTGTCCATGATATACGGAGGACTCTTCTATAACACTTCCATTATCGTTCTTAAAACGTTCACAATAGAAACATGTACACAGCAACTTTTAAGAAGCAAGGCCAAAATCACGGAAACAATATAAAAAAAATAAACAACCGACGTTTCGGCCAACTGCCTTTAATCAAATCAACATTGTATCTCTGTGGCGTAGAGGTTAGAGATGCTCACCTTTCGTTCCAAAGTACTCGATTCACGCCCTCCTAGAGCTATCGGGATATTTTTTCAGAGATCCCAGATCTCAGTGAAGGTGAGATCCAGTTCCCAGTCCTATCGGAGACGGATAATAAACCATAGGTGCCGTGTTCAAGTTGAGCACGTTAAAGAACACTTGGCAGTTGAAATGAAGAGAAGAGCTGGCAGAAATCCGCTGTCCTGACAAAACGCATTAAAAAGATTGAAACTCATTAAAATTCCTAAACAATAATTTCACTATCTTCTAAATTACATCGGTGACTTCAAGATGAAGATCTAACATTACCAAAGATCTGAAGATGTATTGATGAAGATATTCTGAAGGAGATCGGAGCACATATGAGTATGTCCGGAGTGCAATGAAGATATTCGAAAAAAAAGTTGAGACTTAACAGGACCAAAGAGACCTAAAGACCTCCTAACCTGACCAAAGACCTGACGACCTAACATGCTGACAACAAAGACTGAAAGAACTAACATTACCAAAGACAGGTAGACTTAACATGACCAAAGAACTGACGACTTAACATGACCAAAGAACTGAAGACCTAACATTACAAAAGAACTGAAGACCTAACAAGACAAAAGACCTGAAGACCTAGCAGGACCCAAAAAAAACTGTAAAAATATTCCATATTTGTTTCACAATCAAGCAGACCGACTCATCGACATATATGGGGTCAGTCAACCACAGTTTAAGAACCCCTGATATAAATTGTCGTTATAACAGCAGAACTTGCCAGGTGAATCCTGCAACAGCTTGTTTGCAAGTGAACAAACAGTCATTGCTTGTTACTAGCAAACATCAACTTAGTTAGTTTGTGCAGCGCAATCTGCAACTTTGCATTTTAGGTCAGTTTTGGGAAATCCTGCTTTCATACTTCTCTTATTTGATTAAAACAGGGATGGGACATAATATGTTTAAACAATTTTTAGTCCATAGGTCGGATTCAAACTAACGTTGGTGGTTGCGGGTTATACCAGCGTTGCTAGATACTAGATTTCGCGCCCAAATAGGCTAGTTTGTGTCTAATTCTGCACGACATGTTTACTAACCGCTTGTTGCGCTTTTCAAAGACTGGTTTATAGAGCGCAGCTCGATGTGAGACTCGTGTTCAATTCACGGTTAGGCCAAGGATTTTTTTCCCGTTGTGGGCATGAATAAACAATCATAACCTGAACAGTTTCGCGACGATTGTACTAGCCATGCGGCCCTTTACATTCCTCTGTCTGCGTCCTACTTGTCCTATACTGCCCTAAAAGCGGTACTATCAGACAGTAACCACAGTTTTTTTTAAAGTATTTATCCGCTAGTTTTGGTGCTCTCTCGGTTTTGAGGGTCACTTGACCTTCTATCGTCTAGGGTGTTTTAGGACTGCTCTCGTCGGTTCTTTTTGAGGGTCACTTGACCTTCTATCGTCTAGTTTTGGTGCTCTCTCGGTTTTTTATTGTCACTTGACCTTCTATCGTCTAGTTTTGGTGCTCTCTCGGTTTTTGATTGTCACTTGACCTTCTATCGTCTAGTTTTGGTGCTCTCTCGGTTTTGAGGCGCCAGTCACCCTTGCACTTGTATCGTCTAGTTTTGGGACGGCGTAAATACTAGTATAACACATCGTGTAAAGTGTCGGCCTTCGCCAAAGTTCAGATCTGAACAGCCTGTCAGATCTTTGCATTGTCGGCCTTACTTTACTGACCACTTTGAGTTTATTCCGGAGTGGGAACATTCTCATCCTTCTCGAGGCGGATAACGGCACGTGGCAATTTGCAGTTTCTACCCTGCATTTACACTGGTTCCGAGAAACACCGGACTGGGAACTAAGCACAAATAATATAGAGGGTCGTTTCAATCGACGCTAGCAACGCAACTGAGATTTTGCGCTCGCCGAACATCACCCACCTCAGTTCTTCCTGGGATGTTAGTTGTAAATGCAACAGTACCTTGCCTGGTTGTCCCAAGGACGGCAGTCCCGTTAGGCATCGCCCGCCTCAGTTTTTCCGGGGACATTTAGTTGTTATTTCAACAGTACCTTGCACGGTTGTCCCAGAGAGGTCAGTTTCGTTAGGCACTAAAACGTAACTTTAGTATTTGATCTTGGCCAACCTTACCCAGTAAATGTAACTGCGCTAAGCCTTTGATACGGAGTTTACCGCAATCTTCCCATATGTCGACACGATACAAGACACCGTTATCAAAGTCCCTTGCCTATACTTTTTTTGTGTGCCTCGACTGCCCGGACAATCAGCTCAACTATAGCACAGGGTTCCAAGTTTCACCCCATATGGGCCCACGTCCCTACTTTGGATACCCCTCTCATCCCTACATATTCATCTGTACGCCTTTACCATCGGCCAGGAGGTTGACAATTGTGGTGCGACCGTTGTGTTCACATTTTCCGTGCCACGAGACTGCTCTAACACGCAGCTTGACTTGGGCGCAGGGCTCCAAGTTTCGCCTCGTGTGGGCCCACTTCTCTACTATGGATGTACCTCTCATCCCTTTAATTCGATCATTGACTTAAGGGGAGTTAGCATTCGTTCTCTGACGTCTTATACTATGTAGTTTTCTTACATTTCTGCAAAATTTGGGCGTTGTTTCTACGGAAATCGGTCAGGAGATGCGTGCATTTTGTTAGTAGTTTTTTATACCTGCAATTCTTTTCAATTCTTGCACTACTACTACTACTACCACCAGTAGCTCTCCTTCGATCCCTGTGCCCACTTAGCTAGACCAGAACCAAAGTCTGTTACCAGGGTCATCACGTAGAAGTGGGGCAAGGGTCTTGATTAGTGCCGGACCACTAATCCTGGCGCAGCCCCCATGCGGCTTTGACCCCTGTCTCATATTCAAGTTGAGTACGTGAGAGAACCCTTGCAATTACAAAAATAGATAAGAGTAGGCTGTAAATCCGCTGCCTGGGCATAATTCATGCAAAAAATAGATTAAAATAAAGTTCCTATAAAATTTCCAAAATATTAAAAAATTACATCGGGGACGCTAACTGGTGCTACGGATTTCGTGCACTGCCATTGAGATCTTCTTCTTTGCGTTCGTTCTTTTACCAATTTTGACCAATTTTAATCCCTACTTGTGATATGTTTAATCTTTGCCAAGAACGTGTATACGTTGCACATTGATTTGGTAGGACCCTAAACGCACAGACTTCTACACGTTTAGGACATGTGCATCCGATTTCAGCCAAACTTCCTTACGACATGCGTGTTAGGTAACAGTGGTTCTATTCTTTACACCCCAAATTTGGGCCCTGGTAACCACTCGGGCGGGCACTGCGTTGAGATCTTCCTGTGTAAGAAAGAGATCAGAGCGCAAATGTTTTTTTTTCACCTACGAGAAATGATGGTGGTCTTATTAATCAATCAATCAATCAATCAATCAATCAATCACACATTACTTGTGGTCTCTCTCTCTGTCTCTCTCTCTCTCGATCCCCTACTAGTGGTCTTATTCGTCACGAGTGGTTTCCGATGTAGCAAAAAATAGAATCTTAATTTCTCTCACATGTCGTAAAATGCGACTTACAAACGGTGGTGGTGGAACTGGCGAGCTCACATTGTAAAAATCAAATAAAAAGTTACAATACAGAGACAGGAGAAACCCCATACTTCTCATAATGGCGTTGACATTTTTTGGTTACTGCATTATAGACTATTGGGAGGCAATGAGGTCGGATGATGATGATAACGATGATGGTGATGAAGATAATGGTGATGAAGATAATGGTGATGATGATAATGATGACGCTGAAGATAATGATAATGATGATGATGAAGATGATGTTGAAGATGGTGATGATGATGAAGATGGTGATGATGATGATGATGATGATGATGATGAAGATGATGATGAAGATGGTGATGATGATGAGAGTGAAGATGGTGATGATGATGAAGATGTGATGATGATGAAGATGATGATGATGATAAAGATGGATGAAGATGAGATGATGATGATGAAGATGATGTGAGATATCAGTGACTTATCTTAAGAATCCCATACTTGCTAAAAAGTTGAGAATCATTGACTGAGCTGGAGAAGGCTCTCAAGTGCAACTTATTTTTGTTTGAAGAGCTGCACAAACGACGTAGTGACATATTTGGGAGGTGGTTGAGTAGCTAGATAGTAACATATGGGAGAAACAGGAAAAGGGTTGAGCAGGAAGACAAGGGAAGAGATAGAATAGTAAGTACAACGATATAGCTGTCATTAAGTGTAGGAGGGAAAACAGGCAGGATGAGGTTACAGGTTAAGAGGTATACATCAAGTCGAGGTAAAGGGAGACCGGAGAACGCACCATCAAAAAACAATTGCACAGCGTAATGAGTCATATGTCTTCTTCTCATGCCCGTCTGCCCAGCGTGTTCGTAGCGCGTTGGACTACGGGTGACTATCCCTCTGTGTGTGCGGGTTCAATTCCGCGGGATGGCAGAAAAAGCCACAGATTCCCCAGATTTACGGTGTTTGTGACACCGAACCGAAGGGTTACGATGTCCATAGCACCGAACCGAAGGGTTACGATGTCCATGGCACCGAGCCGAAGGGTTACGATGTCCATAGCACTGAGCCGAAGAGTTACGATATCCATGGCACCGAGCCGAAGGGCTACGATGTCCATGGCACTGAGCCGAAGAGCTGAAAAGCTCAAGTGCTTCTAGATCGAAAAAAATGAAGTCTTCTTCTTTTGTCGTCAAACTGTTACCAGGTTGTTGTCCAGTGCCATAGTTTTCTTTTTTTTTATCTTGTGCTGTTCTAATGGCTTGGTGATAGTTATATTTTTGTTTTTATACAGGATTCTGCTATATCAGCTAACCATCTTTTTCAGGGTCTTGCTTTCGCCTTCTCTTCGGATGTTCTGTTGTAGCAGAGTCTGTATATAGTGGATTTTGGCTGCATTCTTATTAAGTGGCCAAACCACTTCATTCTTTGTTTCGTAATGTAATCTTATGCTGATGTTGGTGACTCTTGTCTTTTCTGGTGTTGTTGGTAACTTTTCGTAGGCATCGCATTTCACATATAGTTATTTTTTGTGACTGCGCATTGCTCATTGTCCATGTTTGGCTCCGGTAACACAAGGTAGGTATGAAAATACTGTTGATCATCTGTTGCTTAGCTGTCAGTGAGATATTTGGGTGACCTTAACAATGGGCTAGCTGGAAGGTTACAGCATTTGATTTTTGCAATCTAGCCACTATCCCTCTGTCTAGTCATCAGGCTATGTCGGCGGAGCTAAACTTATGGCAGGTCTAACCAAACCGGTCAGGCTGAAAGTGAAAGGCCAGACCATAAGGTGGGGAGAAGGATGAGGCAATATTTTTTTACAAAGCTTGCTAATGAATTTTACCCGGCAGCGGCTTTCTAGCCTGCTCTTCTCGATTTTGAACTGATAAATGGTTCTTTTACGTTCTTAATTTGAACACTGGGCATACGTTGTATCGTCCATCTCCGATAGGAACTCGATCTCACCGACACTAAGATCAGGGATTTCTTGATTAAAAATCCGGCTGACTTCACGAGAAAGTGAACCGAGTATCTTTGTAACGAAAGGCGATCACGTATCCTCTACGCCACCGAGACATTACGGATATATATAGAAACTGAATCTACGGTATGGATTGAATTAACATCTATTCTATCTGATTTTTCTAGAAGCACACAGGAAATGATCTTTTGTTCTGTCCACGGATTGACTGAACAAATATTAATGAGTTAGAAATATGCAATGTCAATATAACGTTACAGAAGCTATTTAGCAACACTGCCTTAATGCAGATACTGCAGTCTGACAAGGAATCTGAGTGAAACACCTGCAGCATGCAAATACTTTAAAGTGTGTGTCGGCTAAATGTCAAGGTGAAGTATGATTATGTTTCTCGAGCTCAATCAGTTCTCAGGTGTACCCAGCCTAGATTGGGTACCAGAGAAACACCGGGAATTAAAGGATTGCAGCGCAATGTTGACCACAGCACTTCTCTCTATTACTTATCGTCGACATAAAGCTCTAGGTCTCGAAATCTTTCTTTCTTTTCTCCAAGGATGTTCTAACTCACAGCGTCAAGATCAAATGAGATTTCTCCTTCTTTTCTCCAATCTCCAAGGATGTTTGAACTCACAGTGTCAGGATCACATGAGATTTCTCCTTCTTCTTCGAACGCTCCATATCGACCACCTGTCAATCACTTTGTGTGATTTGTATGTGATCTGATCCTAAGAGCGATTGTACGGTGTGTCAGTTATGCGCCTAGAAGTAGGTCTGCACATCCAATTTCTGCGATGCTTTTTATTTACTAGGTAGCTTTCCTAGGTCCTACATTAGTCACCTCATACGACATGCCTTGTGTAAAGGGTTTAAAAGTCGAAGGATTGACTTTATTGCACCGGGTTTTACCCTATATGGCTCGGCCCTTCTCCGCAGAAATGGCACGCCACCTGCCGAGAGTATTGCATAAAGCACGAACTCCGTAGCTTCGACAACAATCCTAGGAGTCTCTGGAAAAAAACTGCACTCGTGAATATAAGGCCGCGGTTCGAATTCGAACCCACTACCTTCGTCTCGCAAGGCAAAGAGCTTAACCACTCAGCCACATAGACCTTCGTAACCACCGCCTATGACCTTCGTAACCAGCCACAGACTCACCACCAGCCACATAGACCTTCGTAACCACTCAGCCACATAGACCTTCGTAACCACTCAGCCACATAGACCTTCGTAACCACTCAGCCACATAGACCTTCGTAACCACTCAGCCACATAGACCTTCGACATGCATTGTAGATCGCAGTAGTACTATTCTTTGCTTTCCTTGAGGGTACCGGCACCACACAAGCTGGTAGTGGACTGAATTACTACAAGCGTCAACAATTCGCATACTTACATGCATCTTCGTTCATATCAGGAGATCAGGCAATGAGAGAGCATACAGGATGACAGATGATGTCACCATATCAGGGGATCAGGTAATGAGAGAGCATACAGGATGACAGATGATGTCACCATATCAGGGGATCAGGTAATGAGAGAGCATACAGGCTGACAGATGATGTCACCATATCAGGGGATCAGGCAATGAGAGAGCATACAGGATGACAGATAATGTCACCATATCAGGGGATCAGGTAATGAGAGAGCATACAGGCTGACAGATGATGTCACCATATCAGGGGATCAGGCAATGAGAGAGCATACAGGATGACAGATGATGTCACCATATCAAGGGACATGGGCGTCGTTGGCAATGAGAGAGCATACAGGCTTACAGGTGCTGTCACCATATCAGGGGATTAGGCAATGGATAGAGTTGACATTCTGAACGCTCTCAAAGAGTGGCTACAACAATGACTTTTATTGAAACCAATCCACGTCAACTGCTTGATTGCAGTAGCTTATATTGAAGATTGGAGTGGCCAGAAAAGAACAGAACAAGAGGTACAGGAGTAGACTCATCAATCAACTTCGAACTAGTACACGGTTAGTAGCTGTTGAAGATATTGCGAAGCTGATCGGAGCACCTATGGACATGTCCAGAGTACAATGAAGATCTTTGAAACTGAAACTGATATGGGCTTGTGGAGCGGGGTAAACTTCAATTCAACATTATGAATGGAATATTTTGTGCATCTAAATAGAATATATATTTCCAAATATGGTCACAGAGTAGCCACATCATAAGAACAAAGTTGAAAAAGTGACGTAGGTAGAACGTCTAACCATTTTGTGCAGGAATGTTGCGGTGTATTTTTACAAAAAAGGAAACGCCCATGTCCTTTAGTAAAATGAATTTCCTGTGTTGTTTTTGTGAGGTTCTATCTAGAAGTTTTAATAATAAAAAACTTACTTTAACAAGCAAAGATATTTTTAGATACATTATAATATTTAAGTCTTAATATATATATGTAGCAAATTGTTTCTTCTGAGCAATTATTCTTTAATTGAAGCAAATAATAATAAATTACAAAGTAGCACCCATGCAGGGCCTCAAAGTTTACGCCTTCAATGCTTCTAACCAATGAAACGAATGAACAGTGACGTCTGTGAACAAGTGATGTGTCACTGGTTTAGTTGTGTCAACAACGGGAAGTCTGTTCTAGCAAAACGGTTTAAACCTCACAACTTTCCAGCTATATTTTACTTTAAAGTCGCCGGCCGGGAACAGAAATAGTATTTGCTGTCAGTCAAGCTTTGGTTGTTCTTTTACTCAGATTTGCAAACTCAGAATCAAAATGGCACACCGAGCACAGAAGAGTGGGATAGCTTTGGACGCACAACAGAAGGTTAGTAATTTTATCTCTTTATTTACAAATGAAATGAAAATCGTGGGCATATCTTTTACAGGACGTAGCCATCAACCACTGTTATAAGAAGGAGAAGATGGAGATATGTTGGACACACCTTGAGAAGAAATGTCTGGTCAACCACTAGTAACTATTATAAGAAGGAGAAGATGGAGATATGTTGAACACGCCTTGAGAAGAAATGTCTGGTCAACCACTAGTAACAACTGTTATAAGAGAGAGAAGGTGGAGATATGTTTGCTCAACCACTAGTAGCAACTGTTATATGAAAGAGAAGATGGAGATATGTTGGACACACCTTGAGAAGAAATGTCTGGTCAACCACTAGTAACAACTGTTATAAGAAAGAGAAGATAAAGATATATTGGGCATACACTGAGAAGAAATGATCAAAGAATCACAAAGCAGGCATTGAAGTGGGAGACAAATTGTTCAAGAAAGAAAGGTCGCCTTAGCAAACACTGAAACGAACTTTACTAAGAGAGACGACAAATATCGGACTCAATTCCATAGAAGAGATTGAACAAGTAGTCCAGGATAAAGCGATGTGGAGAAATTGCTTGCAGGCTTTATGCAACATATAACGTTACAAGATGAATAATAATAATAATGAAATCTAAGCTTGTACATCGTATGTGTCTCTGTGGCGTAGAGGTTGGGTGCTCGCCTCTCGTTTCAAAGGGTTTGGGGTCATCTAGATTTGTTCAGAGATCCTTGATATCGGTGTAGGTGAGATTGAGTTCCTAGTCCTATTACTGACGATAAAACATATGTTCCGTGTTCAATTTAAGCACGGTAAAGAACCATTGGCAGCTCAAAAACGAAACGAACAGGCTGGAAAACAGCTGCCCAGGCAAAATTCATTAGAAAGATTTCAAATAAAATTCCCACAAAATATTTTCATAATTTTCTAACATTGCATTGGGTACCTGTGCTACGGAGACCGTGCACTGCCGCTAAGATCTTACTATGTGGGAAAGAGATCGGAACACACATGCTAACTCAATAAAGAGCAATGATGATGGCCCTATCAATCAATTCTATCACAAATCTATTATTCTATTCTCACTACGATAGATCTGCTAGTCTCCCTCCTCCCGGCGCCTACTTTGTAAGATCTCTCACCGTATGTTTCTTAGTCTTCGATCAATATAAACTTGCATGTGATTGGTTAAGACTGGCGGAATTTCGTCACAAATCTTATTGACTGTGTAGTCATAGTGTGTAGCTGTGTCGGCACGCCCTCTTGTGACGTCATTCAGTCAACATTCCAAAGATAATACAGAAAAATGAAATCGATAGGAACCGTGTCTGAAATCAAGAACATATGAACAGTATGTAGCAGTATGTATCATAAGTACATTAACATATGAACAGTATGTAGCAGTATGTATCATAAGTACATTAACATATGAACAGTATGTAGCAGTATGTATCATAAGTACATTAACATATGAAAAGGTTTAAGTAGGTTTGCATGGTTCATTGCAGTAGGTTTTGCAACGTAGTTCGGTCCTCAGATATGGTAAACGTCCTGGCAAGAGTATTGCACAAAGCGTGAACTCTGTAGCTCCAGCAATAATTCTAGGGACTTTCTTGAAAAAAAAAATGTATTTGTGAACTGAAAGATACGTTCTGGATTCGAACCAATGACTATCAGAAAGCAAGTCATACGACTTGACCACTTTCACCATTTGGAGTCTGAAGAGAGGAGTCAGACATGATGTGCTTGCAGCAGCGGTTCTCTGAATAGCAGCATCAGGTGATATATATCCTGGATACGCCGCTGACTTTCGTGCACGATAATAACGTTCTTCATAAACACGTGATTCCGAGAGTGCAGTAGTTCAATGAATATCCTTACACTGCAGGCTGAAGGAAAAGGAAGATGCTGACAGACTGGCTAAAAAGGGAGCAGGAATGCCCCAAGATAACCAGGTCGGCTATGAAGAAGCAAAAACCATCGTCGGAGGGCACTACAAAGCAAAGTGGGATAAAGAACACCCAAAACACAAGGATGATGGATATTACCAACTGTCCAAAATCGACCAGACTGTCATCCTTCACCTCCGGACGGTTCACAACAAAATGAAACACCACCTGTACACTAAATTCAAGATAGGTACCAACGACCTGTGCCATTGATCTGGAGAGTATGACAACAGAGTATGTTCTAGAGAACTGCCCCCAGTACACAGACCTGAGAAAAAAAAGTGGCCCACTTACACCAGCGTCCAAGACAAACTGTATGGCGTGGCTGATAATCTGAAGCAGACGGCGACCTTTATTAGAGAGTCCCAATCTAGTGAGAATGTAGAAGAAGAAATAAGGCAGGTAAAAACTTCTGTTCTCGACAGCATGACTTCATGGCAAGGAAGAGCGTCAACATCTGAGATGATAGCAAATACCAGGGACAGAGATTCGTGAAGATCCATACGCTAGTCGGCACGGCACCTGATGATGACAATTATACCGGATATTGTACTCGAATCACCATTACAAGAACTCTTGTTCCTTCTAAATGTGAAACTTTTCCACTGAACGAGGACACACACACACACACACACACACACACACACACACAATCATGGGCCTGAAACATTCCTCGCCACTGAATCATCTGTTCCGAATTGGGGCTTGTCCTTCATTTACTTTCTTTCTTTAAATTTCCTTTTCGTTTTAAAACCAACCCCATATTTGCAGATTTTTGTCATGGCTACTAAGAAAAGATTGACACCGCATAACCTTTACAATTCAATGACCTAAATAAATAGATATGCGTGCTTTGCTTGTACAGTGTTACCACTCCTTTGCCATGTTAAAAAAATATATTTTAAAACCTGCCTATCTTTGGATATTAGGTTAATTTAAACTTAAAGGATCTTGTCTTTTGTTTTATGACTTTCTATAAATTAGTTTAATATTTATTGAAAAGTTTACACATCATGCAACAAGTTTCTCATTCAGGGCTTTTTCTTCTTCTTCTTCTTCTCGAACCCTTTTTTGCACTGCAGCTGAGATCTTCATGTATAAGAAAGAGATCGGAACACACATGGTTATATACGGAAGTGCAATGCCGATGGTCCAATCAATCAATCACTCAATCATATAGACGCTAGAGTGCAGTGGATACTAATAGTGTGTAATAGTGCATGATTCGCTTCTACACGTTGACACAGCAACAATACATTTCCTCTTCAGTCATGGTTTCATTTCCTGGTTTGTGTTATGCAAATAGTAGGAACTACTTCATATATAGAGATTCAAGAGCCATGACGATGTGGATAAGATGTTTGTTAAGGTTAGGGTTCGAATCCGGATAGGTTTGAGAATATTTTTCGGAGATCCATAGCATTTTTTCTGGTACTACGGAGGTCGAGCTTTGCGCAATACTCTCGGCAGGTGTCATGCCATTTGTGACAATAAAGACGAAGCCATATCTGGTGCAATGAAGTCAGTCTTTCACCTTCAAACCCTTTGCAGTTAGATATCCTTTATGTTCTTCATATCAAGTACCTTCTATATATATATGTTCGGCGTCTATTAAAAAATTATCGAACCAGGAAAAATACAATTATTCACCTGAAGGTTCAAAACTAACTCCACTTCAAAGTACTCTTTCTGGTCTGCACACATATTAATCGATTGTCCCGTCATTGTTGGAAGCATTTCGTAAGGTCTCTTTGGGAAGGGAATATAGCTTGGACTTCGTACTCCCAAAATGATTTCTAGAATCTCAAATCAAGTGCGTTCAGCAGCATTTATTGTTTGAGGACCGGCCAAATATCGCAAGATTCATGTCGGGAGAGTAGAAAGCTTGATAAACCCCAAAAATGGCTTAGTTTTCCGAGAAAAACTAAATCAGCTGCGAAGAATGTGCTTGTACGTTGTCATGCTGAAACAGGCTAACTTGCAGTTTCCCACAGATCCGTTAGTTTACGCCGTTCATCATTACAAAAACGATTCCCACCAGGTCATAACCTTTGGCAATGTTTTAGCCTTGTATAGAGTTCTTTAAAAGAGATTAGGGCCCGCCTGCCCATCGAGTTCGTAGCGCGTTGGACTACGGGTGACAAGCTCCCTGTGAGTGAGGGTTCAATTCCTCTGACTGGCAGAAAAGCCACATGTTCTCCAGATTTACTGTGTTCGTGGTACTGAACCGAAGGGTTACAATGTCCATGGCACCGAGCCGAAGAGCTGAAAGCTCAAGTGCTTCTGGATCGAAAAATAAAAAAGGGATTAGGAATTGAAACTGCCAGACGAAAAAATGAATAATTGTATTATTCCCGAGCAGATGTTTGATGTACTAGCTTTGCTAACAAATATCTCATATTTGACATAGATAAGTTGGTAGAATTAGATGAAAAAATGAATAATTGTATTATTCCCGAGCAGATGTTTGATGTACTAGCTTTGCTAACAAATATCTCATATTTGACATAGATAAGTTGGTAGAATTAGATGAAAAAATGAATAATTGTATTATTCCCGAGCAGATGTTTGATATACTAGCTTTGCTAACAAATATCATATTTGAATAGATAAGTTGGTAGAATTTCCAGAAGTAGGCTAAACAAAGGGTACATACACACACACACACACACACATCGTGGGAATGACTTTGCTATATATATATATATAATAATATTATATATATATGCACGCACACACGCAAGCTCAGACAGGGCGAGACCTTTACCAAGTTCAAGCTTGCATTTCTTTATTTATTTGAGGGGTAACCCTGGCCTTGAAAGGACACACTTAATCTTACGTTCTCCCAAGTTTCCACTGGAAGGCGGTGACTCACGAATCGACCATGTCTAACTCTATTGTTCTTAAGATTCTTGTAGCAACGCCCAAACTAGACATCTGCATATTCACATTCTGCACCGTCGACACAAAAATTGGTTTAGCAAGTTAGCAAGAAAGTGCTATAGAAATTGTTTCCTATTATTTATTTCTATAACAATTATCACAACAATTCAACCATTTTTCTAATTAATTGTTTGTTTATCTTCATCTTTTGTCATCACACTGTTACCGGGTTGTTGCCCAGTATCGTGGTTTTCTGTTTTTGTCTTGCGCTGTTCTAGTGGCTTGTGTGATCGTCACACTGCTACCGGGTTGTTGCCCAGTGTCGTGGTTTTCTGTTTTTGTCTTGCGCTGTTCTAGTGGCTTGTGTGATTGCGCTGTTCTAGTGGCTTGGGTGATTATTTTTGCTTTTTGACAGGATTCTGCTATGCTATCTAATCATCTTTTTCGTGGTCTTCTTCTCGCATTCTTCCTGATGTTCTGTTGTAGAAGACTCTGTATACTGTGGAGTTTGGATGCATTCTTATTAAGTGTCCAAACCACTTCATTATTTGTTTCTCAATGTAATTCAAGCAAGGTTTTGTGCCAACTTTCAGTCTTATGCTGATGTTGGCGGCAGAACAACAATGGAAATCTTTTTTTTGGAAGCTTTATATGTCAAACAGAACACGAAGGGGATATATATATATATATAAATATTCCTGCATGTTCGAGAACAATGACACATACCCCCTCCCTTGCTACAGTATCAGCTGGTTTTATTAGAACGTCACGTGACCGCTCACTTTGTATACTCCGTCGTGCAATTGTACACATACACTCTCGCGCACACACATATAAACAAACTTTCCTTCAACCACTTATGTATAACTCAACATTGGTTAAATCTTACAATCCGGTCTTAAGTAGAGGGCGTGGTGTGTATTTGCTTTTTATAAATATAGATTAGTGGTTCTTAAACTATCCTTAATTCTGTTCTGAAGTTTCTCTTCAGTTATTAGTTATCAGTTATATGAGGACTATCATTATAGCACTCCGGACATGTCCATAGGTGCTCCGATCTCCGCCTCAGCAAATCCAGCAGCGTCCAGCGACCCAACACGCCAGTTCGATGTCCCTGTATGTTCTATTCTTCTTTGCGATCACTATTTTGATAATTATACCATCGGACGCGTTCTTTGATGAAGCTACTGTTTGTTTTGGAGTTTCTCTTGCCAGTTATTGAGATTATCGTTAGAGACTTCTCATAGATGAAGTCCACTGTGCTCCGATCTCCTTGCCATTAGCAAATCCATCGGCTTTGTTCGAGCGGCCCTACTCGGGCATGTTGATGTTCCTGTATGTTTATTCTTCTTTGCGATCACTATTTTGATAATTATACCATCGGGCGCGTTCTTTTGATGAAGTCGATTGTTGTCTTGAGCTCATCTCTGGTGCCATGTAGTTTTGATAATTATACCATCGGCCGTTCTTTTTATGAAGTCGACTGTTGTCTGGAGCTCATCTCTGGTGCCATGTAGTTTTGATGATTATACTGTTAGACACGTTCTTATGATGAAGTCGACTGTTGTCTGGAGCTCATCTCTGGTGCCATGTAGTTTTGAATGTAGTGTTGCATTGTAGGGCCAGCATTACTTTCTATGGAGGACATACAGGGGACAGTCTTGCAGGACATGTTCTGTGGTTTGATCAGCGGTGCCACAGGGCACAGAGGGGATGGGGACAATCGTAACATGTGATTTTGTAGGTAGTTTTTGATGTTTCAGTAAGGCTGATGCTACTGTATCCTGAGTCGGAAGATGATAGTATGTGCTTTTCTGTCTGTCGCAGTGTGTGGTAGTCATGGTTGGATAGTTTAGGTTCTTGTGTAATGTCCGTAGTGATAGAACTGTTTGTCTTATGCTCTGAGGGTCGTGGGTTCGAACTGGAACAGCTTCGAAATCCCCCACTCCTTCTCCAGGATTAAGTATGCATTTTTTTTTTCGATATAGAAGCACTTGAGCTTTCAGCTCTTCGGCTCGGTGCCATGGTCATCGTAACCCTCCGGTTCGGTACCACGAACACCTTAAATCTGGAGAACCTGTAGATTTTCTGCTAGCCTGCGGAATTGAACCGCACTCACAGGGGGCTTGTCATCCGTCGTCTAACGCGCTACGAACACGCTGAGCAGGCGAGTAGATTAAGTATGAAAAGAAATGGTTCCTAACTCTTTCATTTTATTAGCCAATATACAGGCTCGTGACATTTTTTAAGATAACGCAAAGTCAGTATACTGTCATATTTGTTATGATCATCATCATTAGGTGCAGGGCCGGGTTACAGTGCAAAATAAATTCGTCCGGAGGTTAAAAAAAAATTATGGCGCGTAAAGTTTAAACGAACAAATAAGTTGAGAACCTCTGGAAAACTAGGTTTAAATATGACGCAGCATTAGCTACATACAAAGTGTTTGTCAAATCAGCGCTATGACCACTTGAGAAAATGTGTTACCACCAGAGCACCAGGCATACCACTTGACACAAAGAGTTATCGCGCAAGGGGCAGATTTAACACTTGAAAATTTCTTAAAATCTTGTGTTTTTTTTAACGGACTGTGACAGTACATCTGTCTCGGTAATAATTTCTACAATAATTTTTATAATAGTATTCCTAATTGCTTATTAACCCATTTAGCCTTCCGAACCGTTATACCGGCTCGATGTATTATTTATGATGTCTCAAAGCCGATGTACTGGCTAAGTCAGTATATATATTACAATGTGTGTGCGTTCGGGAGTAACACAAAATACGAAATGAAAGGTTTTAGATACGCCTATAATTTCACATTTCTAGTTCAATTATGCAGGATGTAGATGGACCAATTCCTTTTTTCACATGTGAAACTTCGAATGTAGGATTGAACCCACAACTATTCTGTGTAGGATTCAGTTTGTGAACGATCTATGCATTACGCTAAACCACCTACGTGACTAGGGTGTCTTTGTGGACTTGTCTTGAGTTCTGAAGGTTGTGAGTTAGAATCTGGACCGCACCGTTCTGTTACGAATACATTGTTTCAAAGACTTAGGATTGTTGCCAGAGCTACGGTTTTCGTGCTTTGTGCAATACTCTCGGCAGGTGGTGTGCAATTTCTGGGGAGAGGGACCCACGCCTTATGGGGTAAAACCGGGCGCAATGCAGACAATCCGTGGTCTTAAAACTCTTTAGACTGGGGGGACATTAAATACGAACACTCGGGACTTTAGATTTGTTGAAATATGGGAGATAGTAAACATGAACCCGCCAGAATTATACAACTCGCATGACAACTCACGCCATATTTCATACAGCGTGAAAGTTTCAACAGCCTTTAGATGTAATTTGCCACCATGGGCGTCCCCAGAAATATTTAAATTAAGGGGCAAAATGAATTTTAGACATTTTAGTTGGTAGGTTACTACGCCTAAATTAAGAAGACCAGATTCACATAAAATTGTGTTATCAAAAAGTCATTTTCCAGGGGCGTTGCACACACACCCCCTCTTACCGTTTCTTAAAGTATGAACGCCCATGTGTGTCATTGGAAAAACCTATTTTCGTGCTCTAGTTTGGTTGGTTAGTATACATCGAGATCTCCTCTGTTTGTCAAGCATGCCACGGAGATTTGTACAAATCTTATTCAAACATCGCTAGACACAAAGTTGACAATAGAGCTCTCGGGACTGTACTAACTTTTCAAGAACTGTCAGGAATATGCAGGAGCACACAGCAAAATGAAATAAAAATAAGGATAAACTTGAAGATAGCAGCTTGTTTGTTCTGAAATTGGCCAAGGTCGCTGATGTATTGTGCTTGCTTATCGTTTATGGTCTCTATGGCGTAATGGTTACGAAGTTAGCCTGGTGTTCTGAAGGTCACATGTGTAATTTTTTCCCCGGAGATCCTAGGATTGTTGACGGAGCTACGGAGTTCGTGCCTTGTACAATACTCCGGTAGGTGGCGCGTGTGTATAGAGGGACCGAACTATATTGAGTAAAACCCAGTGAAGTCAATCCTTCAGTTTAAAACTCTTTATGACCGCACAATGTACATGTCAGACAGAAACGCAGACTCCAGAGCACACCCTGCAGTCATGTCCATCATACATACACCAACGAAACGAATTATGGCTTCATGAACGAAGCTTTGGGAGCAAGCTATGGGTAACATATGGACACCAGAGGGAAAAAGAAAACGAGGAAGACCAGAGAGACTCTGCGTAGAACCATCACCAGAGAAGGCTCAACGATGGGCCTAGTAAACATAAAAGACCTAAAACGGATAGCAACGAACCGCGAGACATGGAGAACTATGACCTCTGCCTATGCGCCGCCCACAGGCCCAAGAGGAAAGACTATGGGTAACTCTCGAGGAACTCCAACTGACATGCAGCTTCATAGAGGCAACCCATCTCATGGTTAAGACGAGCATACGAAACCAAACGCAAAGAATACAGAAGAAGAAGATCGTTTATAACCTTTAAGGTGGTCACAGTATTAAACTGTGTGTCATTTTCACAAGGTCCCTACGACATGTCAAGACTACAACATACATCCGTAACTAAACAAACAGGACAGTGCCCTGCCAGGTATTGAGCAAACATGAAAGCAAAATGAGATTTAAGAGATGCACTCAGACGATGTGTTATAAATGTTTGATGAATGTTAATTATGCTTTTCAAAGATAAAGCAACTGAAAGTGAACAGAAAATGATGATGTATAAAGTACATTACTGTCTCGCCTGTGTGGTGCCGGGCTTGCATAGGGAGCAAAGAATAGTAACACTAGAACCTACAAGACATCTCGAAAGAGGCGATTGAGGTAGGGACCTAGGGAAGCTATCCTAGTAAATAAAAAACATTGCAGAAATCGGATGTGCTGACCTACTTGTAGGCGCATAACTGGCACAACATACAATCGCTCTTAGGCACAGATCACATACAAATCACAAAGTGTGGTTAACAAGTGGTTGATATGGAGCGTTCAAAGAAGAAGATTCTGTCCCCTGCGTTCTAGTTTAAGAACCGTTGATACCGAACTTTGCGGGAGCGGCTTAGAACACTTTGTGCACGCAAAATCAGTAAATTTCAATAGCTTCTGGATCTCTTTTAGAACTTGATTTTCTACTCATAATCGATTAATCGATCCTGAACTAATCAATCAATTCTTGGCTCTTAAAAACAATCAATGACTAAATTGACTGTCTATTGATTGATATAATGATTGATTGATTGATACAATCATTATCTTACACTTCGATGAATAACTTTAAGTTATTAATTATTATTTTTTCCGTCCCCTTGGGAACGTTCAAAGAAGTCTTAGGAATGTTTTTATATGTCGTCGGAGTAGGATCACTCTCTTCTCTTCCATGTATGACTACAAGAAAATATATGGAACAGTTACTTAAGAAAACATCCATCATTTAACATGAGTTGGTAGTTTTGATATGTCGTCGGAGTAGGGTCACTCTCTTCTCTTACATGTATGACTACAAGAAAATATATGGAACAGTTACTTAAGAAAACATCCATCATTTAACATGAGTTGGTAGTTTTGATAAATGTGTTCTAAAACCGAGGTTTACTTCATTGCACCGGTTTTACCAGATATGTATGGTCCTCTTCCAGAAATGACACATCAACTAGTGCGAGGGTAGTCGTCAAGTCACTCCTTAGCTCCGAAACAATCCTATCACCTCGAACAATATGCACACGTGAAAGAACAACGCGGTCATTCAACTCAGGAGCCTTCGAAAAAGGCATAGCGTAATTGACTTAGCCCGGCCTGATAGCTAAGAAGACAGTTGTTATTAGCGAGTCCCACTCTAGTCCAGGCAAAACGTAACCCTTTAGCACCTCCCTGAAATAGAAGACAGTTGAAATAGCGCAGTTCCCCACTTGATCTTAATAAGGCATAACGTAACCACTTAGCCCCCGCCTGATACATAAGAAGACAGTTGTTATTAGCGCAGTCCCCACTTAGTGTCTTAACAAGGCATAGCGTAACCACTTAGCCCCCGCCTGATACATAAGAAGACAGTTGTTATTAGCGCAGTCCCCACTTAGTGTCTTAATGTTTCCAAACGCAAAGCCTTATACAGGGCTTTTACGATTGTTAGAAGATAATAGTCCCATCCACATAGGACGGATTATCGTAATGTATAAGTGTTCCCTTATCGACCCCGGCAGTAGATAGGTGTGGGTTCAATCCCACGCCCGATGTTCCACACATGAGGAAAGGAATTGGTCCTCCTACCTCCTGCACACTAAAATAAAATGAAATTTCCCTTAGCCGTTTTAGACCTTACGGTATGAAGTGAGGGTCGCTTCATATCTTTACACCCTTGTATGCTTGAGGTAGGAGGGTGAATTAATTTCCTCACGTGTGAATCGTCGAGTTGGGATTGAACCTACAACCCTCTTGAGTTCGAGTCGAAAGGTGAACGCTTACGCATTACGCTAATCCGTCCCACCCCCTAGCTAGTTACTAGAAAGTGAAGTGATGTGTCTTCATACCATAAGCTTTGAAAATAGACCCATCCTTCTTTTATCCACTTTCAAAGCACTATTTCCTACCGAAACATTTCCCACACAATCTTGTACTACACACCTTTCTTTCTTTAGTGAGGTACATACACCCACACACACTGAAACATTTCCCACACAATCTTGTACCACACACCTTTCTTTCTTTAGTGAGGTACATACACCCACACACACTGAAACATTTCCTACACAATCTTGTACCACACCCTTTATGCTTGAGTAGAGGGTAATTTAAATTCCTCACTGAAAATTTTGTCATGTTGTACCACAAACCCTTCTTTTAGTTGAGTCAACAGAACCTACGAACATTTACCAATCTGTCCCACACCCTTCTAGCTAGTTACTAACACATGAAACTATTGTGTCTTCTACCCTAGTTTGAAAATACACCCACACACACCGAAACATTTCCCACACAATCTTGTACCACAAATCCTTCTTTCTTTAGTGAGGTACATACACCCACACACACTGAAACATTTCCCTTGTACCACAATCTTGTGGACCAAAACAAACTCCTTCTTTTCTTTAGTGAGGTACATACACCCACACACACTGAAACATTTCCTACACAATCTTGTACCACAAATCCTTCTTTCTTTAGTGAGGTACATACACCCACACACACTGAAACATTTCCACACAATCTTGTACCACAAACCTTCTTTCTTTAGTGAGGTAATACACCCACACACACTGAAACATTTCCCACACTAATCTTGTAACCCCCCAAACCCTCTTTCTTTAGTGAGGTACATACACCACACACGAAACATTTCCCACAATCTTGTACCAAACCTTCTTTCTTTAGTGAGGTACATACACCCAACACAGTTTTCAACCACCTTTTTTGGAAATTCGTTAAGTCCCGGAAATTTTGCTTTCTAACGCTCCTTGAAATGAGATCGCCAGAAACAATATCCGACGCCATGTTAGTTGGGACTAAAAGAGTGACATTTAACGTGGGTGTATGCCAGCCTGCCCAGCGTGTTTGTAGCGAGTTGGACAACGGGTGACAAGCTCCATGTGAGTGCGGGTTCAATTCCGTGGTCTGGCAGATAAGCCACAGGTTATCCATATTTACGGTGTTCGTGGCACCGAACCGAAGGTTTACGATGTCCATGGGACCGAGCCGAAAAGCTTTCAACTCAAGTGCTTCTGGATCAGAAATAAAAAATGTGGGTGTATGGGCGGGGCGTTTTAAAATATTGTCAAAATGGGGGCCGCTGCTATTATTAAGTTTGAGAAACATTGAACGATATGTTAAACAACAGATAATAATAGCTACAGGATACAAAATGATACTGTTGTGAACACCTGGAACGTGACCACCTGGGACGTGAAAACCTGGGGCAACCATGGTTCGACGTCAACCATGACATGTTAACATTATAATCTTGATACCAATCTCCGATTTCATCTTTTAATAATAATCGTAAAAAAATGTTGATTCGATGGAGCAAGTTTTGTTGTTCAGTTTAGTCACCAGATCATCATCACTGCACATCCAACCGATTAGTCCATAAGTGCTTCGATCTCATCCTCAGTATGTCTCTCAGTTTAGTTTAGTCGTCGGATCATCATCACTGCAGATTGAACCAATTAGTCCATAAATTCTCCGATCTCCTCTGTATGTGGCGACTAACGACACCGGTTCTTTGTTGGTTTACTATTCTTCTGTAGCTACCAGTCTAGTCCTCTTGTCTAGCTACACCACATTTGACTTGGTATTTTTGCAGTCTGGTTAGTGTTGTAGGTTTACCACTATTACTTGAATCATGAGTAGCTATCTGTTTCTGTGTGTAAAAAACGCTCGTATTGCTAGGTTAGGCAATGGGTGCTGTAAGCAAGAAGGTTAAGTGGTTCGAATCCTGTGTTTGGTCATTTGTTTTTTCTTGAAGCTCTTAATACTTATACACTGTCTATTTATTGATCGTATTCTTTGTTTTCATTGCTTGCTCTGGGGTTCCTATATTCTTTGTTTTCATTGCTTGCCCTGGGGTTCCTATATTCTTTGTTTTCATTGCTTGTCCTGGGGTTCCTATATTCTTTGTTTTCATTGCTTGCCCTGGGGTTCTTATATTATTTGTTTTCATTGCTTGTCCTGGGGTTCTTATATTATTTGTTTCTGTTGCTTGCCCTGGGGTTCTTATATTATTTGTTTTCATTGCTTGCCCTGGGGTTCTTATATTATTTGTTTCTGTTGCTTGCCCTGGGGTTCGTATATTATTTGTTTCTGTTGTTTGCCCTGGGGTTCTTATATTATTTGTTTCCGTTGCTTGCCCTGGGGTTCCTATAGTCTTTGTTTTCATTGCTTGCCCTGGGGTTCCTATATTATTTGTTTTCATTGCTTGCCCTGGGGTTCTTATATTATTTGTTTTTGTTGCTTGCCCTGGGGTTCTTATATTCTTTGTTTCCGTTGCTTGCCCTGGGGTTCTTATATTATTTGTTTCTGTTGCTTGCCCTGGGGTTCTTATATTATTTGTTTTTGTTGCTTGCCCTGGGGTTCTTATATTATTTGTTTCCGTTGCTTGCCATGGGGTTCTTATATTATTTGTTTCCATTGCTTGCCCTGGGGTTCTTATATTCTTTGTTTCCGTTGCTTGCCCTGGGGTTCTTATATTATTTGTTTCCGTTGCTTGCCCTGGGGTTCTTATATTATTTGTTTCCGTTGCTTGCCATGGGGTTCTTATATTATTTGTTTTCATTGCTTGCCCTGGGGTTCTTATATTATTTGTTTGACCCTGCTTGCCCTGGGGTTCTTAAAATTATTTGTTTCGGTTCACCTGGGTTCATTATATTATTTGTTTCTTCGTTGTTGTTCATGGGCGTTTCTTATATTATTTGTTTCATCTGCTCAAGATTGTCCTGGGGTTCTTATATTATTTGTTTTCTGTTGCTTGAACCTTAGGTTCATATATTCTCGATTTCTGTATTGCTTGCCCTGGTTCTTTGTTATTTATTTCTTGCTTGCTCCTGGTCGTTCTTGATATTACTTGTTTTTTGTTGGTTAGTCTTGGGGTTCTATATTACTTGATTCTGGTGCTTTGTTCTGGGTTAAAACTTATTTAGTTAGCATGTGTGCTTGCCCTGTGTTTTATTTATTTGTTTCTGAGCTTCCCTGGATTCTTATATTATTTGTTTCATTGCTTGCCTGGGGTTCCTTATATTCTTTGTTTTATTGCTTGCCCTGGGTTTCCCTATATTATTTGTTTCTGTTGCTTGCCCTGGGGTTCCTATATTATTTGTTTCTGTTGCTTGCCCTGGGGTTCCTATATTCTTTGTTTTCATTGCTTGCCCTGGGGTTCTTATATTATTTGTTTCTGTTACTTGCCCTGGGGTTCTATATTATTTGTTTCCTTGCTTGCCCTGGGGTTCTATATTTTTGTTTCCATTGCTTGCCCTGGGGTTCTTATATTATTTGTTTCTTTTGCTTGCCCTGGGGTTCCTATATTCTTTGTTTTCATTGCTTGCCCTGGGGTTCTTATATTATTTGTTTCTGTTGCTTGCCCTGGGGTTCCTATATTATTTGTTTCTGTTGCTTGCCCTGGGGTTCTTATATTCTTTGTTTCCTTGCTTGCCTGGGGTTCTTATATTCTTTGTTTCATTGCTTGCCCTGGGGTTCCTTATATATTTGTTTCATTGCTTGCCCTGGGGTTCTATATATTTTGTTTCATTGCTTGCCCTGGGGTTCCTATATTATTTGTTTCTGTTGCTTGCCCTGGGGTTCTTATATTATTTGTTTCCGTTGCTTGCCCTGGGGTTCTTATATTATTTGTTTCTGTTGCTTGCCCTGGGGTTCTTATATTATTTGTTTCATGTTGCTTGCCCTGGGGTTCTATATTTTTGTTTCTGTTGCTTGCCCTGGGGTTCTTATATTCTTTGTTTTCATTGCTTGCCCTGGGGTTCTTATATTATTTGTTTCCATTGCTTGCCCTGGGGTTCTATATTATTTGTTTCATTGCTTGCCCTGGGGTTCTTATATTATTTGTTTCTGTTGCTTGCCCTGGGGTTCTTATATTCTTTATTTCATTGCTTGCCCTGGGGTTCCTATATTCTTTGTTTTCATTGCTTGCCCTGGGGTTCCTCCTTATCTGGAAAACTCCTTATTCTCTTCTTCTCTACTTGAATCATGTACACACGTTCTCTCTGCCTTAGGGAATTTATAACATCAGCCTAGTCCATTGCTTGCTCGCTTTGTACAGCAGCCATAGCTGCAAGCCTATCGTTGCGTTCATTTTCCTGTAAACCTGCATGTCAGGGTACACAAATGAAACTGATTTATGTCAGCCTAGACCTCCTCAGCGACGCCAACTAATGCCTCGGAACCCAGCCTGTTTCAGTCTTCCTGAGCATACTCATTGGATCACTGAGAAAACATGTGTTGCTGATCGGGATTAGTACTAATAACCTGCAGTCGAAACATTGACTACATTGCACCGGGTTTTACTCCATTTGGCTCAGTCCCTCTCTGCAGAAAAGGATCACCAGCTCCCGAGAGTATTGCATAAAGCACGAACTCCCTAGCTCCGGCAACAATCTTAGGGTGGAAAAATAAGTACTCGTGAATAGAACGGCGTGATCCGGATTCGAACCCACGACTTTTGAACGCAAGTGAAATGTTTAACCACAGAGACCACCCCAGATTACACTAGTTTTCACTTCTTCTTCAAACGCTCTATATTGAGCACTTGTTTAACCACTCTTTGTGATTTGTATGTGATCTGAGCCTAAGAGAGATTTATATTGTGCCAGTTATGCGCATACAAGTAGGCTAGCACATCCGATTTCTGCGACTCTTTTTATATTTACTAGGGTAGCTTCCTTAGGCTCCTTCCTCAGTCGCCTCTTACAACATGTCTTGTAGGTCGCAGTATTACTATTCTTTGCTCCCCCTGCGAGCCCCGGCATCACATGGGCGGAGTTAGTACACTTATACGAAATAGAAGATAGATTACTATGCAGGAATGTGCTGAGCGCTAGGTATATTTTAATTGAAAAATCACCTGATTGTGAGTCATGACGTTAATATCGCGCACTTGGCAGGGGCGTAGACTTCATGTATATAGGTTTTTTATTAGTTAAAAAAGGGAACCCTTTATCACACATTGAGGCATATTGGATAATACAGTGTTATGGCTGTATTTTTCATTGACCGTCGGCACACGATGGATGATGTGGTGAAGATCACGTCGACTTCCATTACTTCCCAGTGCTTTTCTGGTGCCCAATTAAGGCTGGGTCGACCTGACAGTTGTTACGGTCGGAAAATTATTCCACACACACACTGTGAAATTGAACCTGTTCCACTACGCTACTACGACTCTCTTTTAATTAGTTAAGTAAAGGCGTGACCTGGCACATTATCGGAGGTCATGGGTAACGGTTAACATGGCTGCTCCACAAGTGAAGGCAGCCGAGTGCCTAAGACCCATTCTGTGGAGGGGTGCTCTGAGACTTCAGTGTCCTGTTCTAAGTCTGAAGACTGTGGTCTGTGTATTTCTATTTAATATATTTATGTTGCCCTACTCTGGGTTGTATCCTTTGTTTGTTTTTATCTGCGTCATTTTTCTGGATTATTTCAGGAGAGTCTTTGCTTTAGTAAAACTTTGTGTTCGGTGGTGTTGTGTTAGGTTCCCTCCAGCCCTTGCAAGTTAGTTAGCCTTTTCATTTCCTGGGATGCCACAGTATGTTGGTATCCACTGTAGAACTAGTTCTGATTTTGTGGACAGCAAGATACCATCACATGCATAGAATAAAGCGTGTTCAGATTGCACAGTGTGCATGTCAGACAGAAACACATCCTGCAGTCAAGTCCATCGTACATACACCAACGAAACGAAACATGGCCTCATGAACGAAGCTTACAGAGCAAGCTATGGGAACTCTCGAGGAACTCTATCTGACATGCAGCTTCATAGAGGCAACCCACCTCATTGTTTAGACGAGCATACGAAACCGAACGCAAAGAAGAAGAAGATGAAGGACAGCAAGATGATGTTGTGTCTTATGCCATGGATGAGCTTGTCTTGTCTGCGACATGAGATGTTCTGGAGAACAGGTCTTGAGTCGCTAAAGACTGCAATATTCCCTGCTGGCACCTGCTGGTCGTTAAGAATATGTATGGCTGCAAGGAGGGCTGCTGCAAGTGCTCTAAAGTTGGTGCATGTTTCTCCTGCTGCCAGAGAGTGTGTTTCTGTATTTCCTTGCAGATGTATAATCTAGACTCCCCTATTTCCCTTCCTGATAGCATCTGTAGCTAAGCAGTCTGTGAACACGCGTGTCCATATGCTGGTGGGATATTTCCATTATTAATTATTTTTTTAAATACTATTATTATTATTATTAACCTGCAGAGAGGAAACTCTTGTATACAAAATAACGATTGATGAACTGAGTTGTTAGTAACGAGTATTTGTTGTATGAGTAACATAAATAGTTACATCATACTTGACACATTAAATGAAACGCACATCACTAACATCACTAGTGTGTGTATATGCACGAAACGGATACTTATTTTAACGGTACATATATATATATATATATATATATATCTACTGATCGCATTCAGTCAAGTTGACACATGTGCATTTATTTACTCTGTGGTAATATGAAACGTTGAAACATTCCATGATTCAGCTGCAGTCAACACACTACGGCTAGTAGGCGTGGCTTAAAGCACGATCAATACTTGATGTGACATCTATAGTGAGTAAAGAAGCGGTTCTCACATCGTATGTATTTTGACTCTTTGTTCATATAAGCAATATGAACCCTGGTTCTGACATATGACGTGAAGAAAGAAGCGTCCGTGTCCAAGCGTCCGTGTTCGACAACCATACGATCCTGTCCATTGTTTTCTTTCTGGACCGTGTCTAGTCTAGTCTTTGGTTC